>CM055104.1:17244509-17351953 GCA_029204225.1 Diphasiastrum complanatum | reverse complement strand
TGCGACTCTCAAGCTCGAACAACAAATTCAGCAAGTATTACAGCTTCTTGTCCATATACCGTTTGAAATGGAGTTTTTCCAATGTCGACCTTGAAGGCGGTCCTGAATGCCATAAAGCCGCATGAAGTTTGTGTTCAATCCAAGCATGATGCTTCTACCATCTTCGTGACTATACTATAGAGAACCTTGTTCAATGATTCTGCTTGTCCATTGCAACGTGAGTAATAGGGTGTGCTTTTGTAAAGGCCACTAGGGAAAACCCCTAAGATAAAGATAGAAAAACACAACAAGAGAGACGATGGAGCAAAACCACCCAACCAATCCTAGATCCCTCCTGGAGAATCCTCCTAGATCTAGCCCCCAATCCATGCCATGTGATAGCAAGAGGAAAAGAGCTCTACAGGTAACCTAGACCAAAGTCGTTGATGAGATAATCTCTACCTCAATATATAGAGAGTAGGATCATGTGCATGAATCTATGAAATTCCCATCCAGGTCAACTATAAATAGGTCACAGCTCTTCATGCATTCCTCCTGCCTATAACCGTCACATGTACATGCACTACTCCATATGTCTGAATTGTGGGTCCTCTCAAGGTCGACTTAACACCTTTCTTGAGTCACCAGGATTTAATGTTAGTAACTATGATTATATATGTCAAGTTTTTTTATAAAGATATTGTCATCCTTCTTATTTATGTTGATGATATCATTCTGACAGGAAGTTGTATCAAGTTAGTTGAGGAAACCAAGATTGCACTTGGAAAAGAGTTCAAGATGCAAGATCTTGAAAAAATTCACTATATTCTAGGATTAGAGATTGACTTTCTTAAAGATAAAACTTTTGTATGTCAATCTAAGTATGCTCTTTCAATGTTTAATATGTTGAATTGTAAGAGTATAGATAGAAACACCTATGGAGCAAAATGTAAAGGACTCTAACAAAGGTGATGAAAGATCCTTCGAGGACATCACACTTTTTAGAAGTGTTATAGGCTCCTTAATTTGGCTCACAATAACTAGACCTGACATAAGCTTTATTGCTCATAAGTTGAGCCAGGCTATGCAAAATCCTTCAGTTTATAATTGAAAAAGGCCAAGAGAGTGCTTAGATATATATCTTCAACTTTTGATTTTGGTTTATTGTATAAAAGTGAAGATCTTTCTATTATTGGTTATTCTGACTCGGATTTTGCAAGTGATAGAGCAAATCAAAAATCTACAAGTGCTTATGTCATATATCTTGGAGGAAACTTGATATCTTGGCTTTCCAAAAAGTAAGATACTGTATCACTCTCATCATGTGAAGTTGAGTACAAGGCGCTCACTACAACAACAAAGGAAGTGCTTTGGATCAAGAGGTTACTAGTGGAGCTAAAGATAATTATGGAAGAAAATATACCTATGATCATGTGTGACAACATTTCAGCTCAAGCCGTTGCCAACAACCCAATATTCCATGCAAGGAGCAAGCATATCGAAGTTGCACATCACTTCGTGAGAGAGAAGCTCATTGGAGGTGAAATCAAATTGGAGCACATTGACACATCATCTTGTATTGCAGATATGCTCACCAACCTTTGAGCGAAAGTTCCTTCAACAAGCATAGAGCCAACCTTGGAGTTATACCAAGATCCATGTTCAAATCAATATAGATCATTTTTAGGAGGAGTGTTTAAAATTGAAAAACAATCCATATTGATTTCTTGGCTTGCTACAAATGTTGTACCATGCAAGTATGTAGCTCATTAATGAAAACTGCCAAGTTTGGCCTACATAGAACTCGAGCTACATGGTTATGTATTATCTAGTTTGATAAATGCAACTTGCATATAGTTTGTAGACATAGAATTAGCATGATTATGCTTGTATAAACTTGTGGCAACTCACATGCATTAATTGTAAGTGATCCATAGTGACATGCAAGGCATGCACAAAGTTTAATGGACACATGCATGATGATTTGGACATTTCTAGTTAGAACTAGTACACTTGTAAAAAGTTGGTAGAATTTCATGCATGACAAGTGACAAATTTTACATAGACTCTAGATGTCACTTTAGATGTCATTTTGGAATGGATAGATATGGTTCTACCTCGAGCTATCTCAATCTCCATAGATATGTGTAGCTCTCCACACAATCAATGATGAAGAACCAAAGTTTTGTAGCTATCTCATGCCATTTTGGATCTAAACAAATATTGCTTGTTATCTCTCTAGCTCTCTCTCTCTCTAACTCGTGTTGAGGCTAATGCTCATACACTGAAATCTTGTATTTTTATTCATTCTTTAATTCATTGCTATTATATTCTGTTGATTAGCACGCTAGATTGTGGATTAGCCATTTCTTCTGAACTAGATTTTGTTGATCAATCTAGAATCAGGTTATAGTGCCAATCAGAAAGCTTAATTAAGATCAGTCACTCTTGTGGACATTCCCCACACGTGTGAATTCTGGAAATTTTGTGATGGTATCAGAGCCATATTAAGCTTTGCATGCTAACAACTCTGATTGTACAAGAAACTGAGAGCTAAATCAAGCAAAAAGGCAGTTTTGCCCTTTTTCTAACCTTTCTCTGAAGTGTATTCGGACTTGAACTAAATTTTTAAACCTGAATTGAGGTAGTACGGAATTCTGGAATTTCGCACGTGTGAAAATTAGAGTTTTTCAGTCCCTTTGTTCTCCTTACTTATAGATCCAAATATAGCAGTGTTATAGCTTGATGGAAAGCATTTGATTTGTACTTTTCATAGAAATTGAAATCAAATCAATCTGATGTGTCTAGCAAGAGTTATAAGCTCTTAAAGAGGATAGAAATAGGTCCAAAATCCGAGTGACAACATTTTGATTTGATTCAATTATACTTTGTTCTGAATCCATTGTTTTGAGCATCCAACACAAGAAATTGTAGATCAAGAGTGAGTTTGAAGTATTTGAACACCCTTTTGAGCCTTCTGAGTGTCAATAGTGTTTTCTTTTGAAGCATTTCACACGTGCCAAAAGTAGAATTCAAACCAGCCAAAGTGTCTCAAACCACTTTTTGTGTCTGATCTAGAAAACTTGTCTTGTGCAATTTAAGAGATGTCTCTTGACATCTTCTCAATGTCTTCTCTAATGCGTCTAAATGATTTTTAGTTGATGAATAGACACAGAAGTCGTCGATGAAAATTTTTAAAAACTTCTATAAAAAATTTTGAAAAATGTTCGTCATCATATGTTGGAATGTGGCAGGTGCATTACAAAGACCAAAGGGCATTCACGTATAAGCATACGTCCCCCAATCAATGGTAATTGTGGTCTTGGATATATCTTTCTCCTTAATAAAAACTTAATTATAACCCGAGAACCCGTCCAGAAAACTATAACGTTCATGACCAGCTACCTGGTCAAGAATAGTATCTGTATAAGGCAGAGGATGATAATCCTTTGTTGTAGTAGCATTTAGTTTTCTAAAATCTTGGCAAACTCTAATCTTGCTTGTCTTCTTCTTAGGTACTATAACTATGAAGAAACAAAACATTTCTACTATCAAAGCTTTGCTAGCTTTCAACCCTCTGCCTGACGAAATATTCGCAAATGCAAAAGTCAAAAGAGACAAAGCTAAAATGTTCGCGAACATCCTGACGAAAAGACATGAACAAGAAAGATTCGCGAAAGAAAATTTTTCGCAGTAAAAGAGAGAAAGTCAGGCAACGTGAAAATCAAAAGACACGAAGCGACACGAAAATCATCGCGACATCTTTTTCTGCCCTCACGTTCCAAAAAGGACCAGCAAGATCATGCAAGTACCCAGAAGTACAGATATCTGATCTGATAGCATGACGTCAGCAGATACACTCTAAGTCGTGCCTAATCTGCCACTCTTGTAATTCATGATTAGTTGTAAATGTTTAATAACTTTAATCTAGAAGTTACATGATACTTTTTGGATGATACTTGATACACACACATGCAGAAGTCTAATGTTAGTAAGCAAGAAGACACACTGACAAAATAAAGTCCGCCTACGTGCGAGACAATTCTGCATAGGATCTGTAGATCCACAAGCCCACTAATAAGCAAGACACGAATTTGTGGGAGAACCGTATTTCTCTCATGCCAACGCACTTCGTGAATTTGCATGCAGTGCTTGAAGAATTAGAGAAGAATCAATAGATGATTTTGTAGCCGTTGCGCACATATCACTCTTATCATGTCTGATCTTGAATGCAGATTAGTTTGCTATCATTCATGTGCCTGATTCACTTGTTCATTTAATTTCGCACTTTGGTTTGAATCTTGTTGAATGCTACATTAATCTCAAATGTAAATCAACAATGACTGTCTACATTTTGGAGGACTGTAGGAATAATACAGCTAGTAGTGACCGGCAATCATATCTGAAATCCATCCGGATTGTTTTGTTTCGTGTTTCTTTTGCATCAGTGGTATCAGAGCCTACCTACCTTGTCATAATCTGACAGAGCCAAAAGGCTATCAAATCCAAGAGGCCAAGCATTCAAACAAACAACCATCAACAAGAGAGCACACTTCATAAGAAATGGCTTCCATCAGTAGCATACAGAGCAACATCTGTATAGTTCTGGATTCTTCAAGATCTAACTTTCTAGCCTGGAAAGTTAAGACATCATTGATACTCAAGGGTGAAGGTTTATTCCCCTGGGTGGATGGCACAGAGGAGATGCCTACGACATCAGGCAAAGAGCTACGCGAGTGGAGAAAAATGACAAGAAAGTAGCCTTGCTATCTTCATCCATCGAATATAGTCTCGCACTTGACCTGGCAATAGTCTCCAAAACTAAGGAGATGTGGGATGCACTGTTCATGAGATTTCAAATGAAATCAAGAAGTCAAATAATAATGTTGGAAGACCAACTGACAAATCTACAGTGGGATGGGAAGGACCTCACTTCTTTTGTAAGGAAGATGAAGGATCTATTTCTATCACTACATAACTCTGGAGCAGAGAATGCAGTGTCAGCTGAGAAGCAGGTCACTTACCTATTGAGAGTCTTACCTAGATTTTTCTAGACAACCAGAACTCTACTCGCGAAAGATCCTACAATGATCCTTGACAAGGCAATTGTCGAGATTTGAGAGGAAGTCGAGGCTAGAGAACACCTTGATCACAAGGATGGTTCTAACCAAGCCCTCTACACCAACAAAGAAAAATCCAAAAAACAATTTAAACCTAAGAGGGAGTTGAATCAAAGACAAGATCGTGATCAGCCAACAAAAGGGATCAGCAAAGGCAACTGGAAGAGCAAAGGGAGGTCGAAACAGCAAAGTGGAAAAAAGAAAACTTGCGTGAGATACAGAAGAGATGGGCACACAATTGATACGTGCTGGCTCAATCCAAAAATCGAGTGTATTCACTACCACAAGAAGGGTCATGTAGCCATGTATTGTCGTCTGAACCCGAGGAACAAATCAACACAGAACAAACAGGAGAACAACAACAGTTCATCCTATGTCGAGAAGCCTGAGAGCTCGAAAATGGGTGAAGAGAGACAGAACAGAAATTTTTTGACCACCTACATTTGTGAAGGCGTGTGTGCAAAATCAACATCTGACACACATAAGGTGATTCTAGATTTAGGAGCCACCTCACACTTCGTGACATCAAGATGAATCATGTCTGTTTAGAAGTGTTGATCCATCAAGATTCATAGTTCTTGGAGATGGATCCAAACATCAAGTGAACAGTATTGGTTCATTGTGGCTCAACACGAATGGCAGAGACGGACGACTCGAAGACGTTCTGTTCGTGCCTACACTACAACAAGACTTGCTTTTTGTGGTAAGAATAGCTGATGGAGGGATGCGTGTGATGTTTTCTGATGAAGCATGCAACGTGGTTGATGCCAGTACCAGTACCCTGATCACTCAAGACAGAAGAAAAGATAATATATATCACCTGAAGGTACGCCTGCCTGTAGATCAGGTGCATCAGACTCATGATGATTCGCCAGACACTCTGTGGCACAAGAGACTATGTCACATGAACTCAATGGAACTTTACCAAGCAAGCCATCATGGAGCAATAACAAGGGTTAGCATCTCGAATACAACCAGTTCGACCACCTATGATGCACGTCTGAAGGGTAAGATGTCACGCACTCCATTGCAGAACCCTATCAGATGTTTGTGAGCGGAATAGCATCAAGAGAAAGATTGCCAACCTTTGACGAGCTCATAGGAATCTTGATGTGTCAAAATATTGAAAAATCTATCTAATGTTGTGAGTATGGGTCCTAGAAATGCCAAAGATGAATTGAGCTCTTTTGGCTTAGTGAGACCCATCTTAGAATAAAATATTCAAGGTAGGTAGAAGTAGAAACTCGAGCTACCATAGGAATTGCCATTTGTACTTGCCACATTTAATGCATGAAAAGACTATGTGGCACAATTAGACATAGTGAGGTGGCTTGGATAAGTCTAGATAGCTTGAGAGGTGGATCCACAACTCCAATTCAACTCAAAGTAGGAGAAGAGTCCATGGATCTATATATATGTGATGTACTCTCATTGAGAAGATGACGAAATTTGTGTGTAATGCAAATTTGGAGACAAGCTCTTTGTGCCCTCTCTCTCTCTCTCTCCACGAGTTTTGTACTTGCTATTTTCTCTCTCTAGCCGAGTAGAGGCATTTATGATGCTTTGTCTTATGTTTTGTTGACAGATCTTGCTTGTAACACAATAATATTGCTTGTATGATCAGCTTTCCTATTGACAACCAATGCTAGTCTGATCTTTATGGTGTTATTGTGCTTAGGAGATCAAAAATACATGTGTAGGGCATCCCACACGTGTAAATTGTGCATGGTATCAGAGCCTACCTAAGTTTTACAAGCAAATCTTATCAAAAAGTTTGCAGATCTGATCAGATTTCAAGCTAGGAATTGTCTAGATTCTACCTTCTAGCTGGTTTGCAGTTTTCTTGTGATTCTGAGCTACAAACCACATTGAATGGGCCAGATTAGGTACTGTACGGAATTTCAGGTGCTGGCACGTGTGAAGTCCGTCCATTTTTAGATTGCAATTTGAATTGTGACAGTTCGATAAGCCAATCAGAAGTTATAAACTTTTGAAGAGTCGTAGGTAGGGCGCCTAGACCTATGGCAAATCGTGTGTACATGTCATTTATTGCCTGAATGATCACAAAAATCATCCAAAAGCTGTACAATCTCATCTATATGTGATTTAGACAAAATTTATTGGTTCTAGGTAAAGAGAGCTTTACCATGAATGTTGAGAGACAGTCTCTCCATTTTCAAGAGTTTATACTCTTGTCTTGATTCTTCAGAAATGAGCACACTTTGGAGTGCTTCCAAACTTGCTAGCTCCTCCTTAATGGCATACCTATGAACAAGGTATTCATATTCCTCCTTTAACCCATTAAGTATGACTTGAACAAGTCCATTTTGGTTGATGGAGTCTCCTATGCATGACAATTCTCTATGGAAGTCTTTAACTCTCATTACATAAGCTGAAGCACATTCATCACTTCTCTGAACACTTTGAAAAATTTGGTTTCTTAGTGTTAGAAGTCGAAGTATTTTTTGCTCATAGATAGACTTGAGAGTATCCCAAGCATCTTTGGCATTAGTACAAGCACCAATTTCTCTTAAGATGTCATTTGAGACATTCATCTTAATATAATACAGAGCCATCCTGGCTCTCTTTTTGTACTTTGGAATTTCTTCAAGAATTTGTGGTTCTTCTTCAATGCCAAGTACAATATCCATCACATCTTGTAGTATTAGGACAGATTCCATTCTAACCTTCCAAATTGAGTAATTGGAGGTTGATAATCTTTCACTTGCTTCTAATAGAAAGACACCCATTGAAGTCATAAAGAATGATGGAAATAAAAAAAGATGAATGAAAGAATTGCTTATCTTCTCACTATAGGAACCAATCAAGGGTACAGAACCAGATCCTATGTAAGACTTAGCATAAAACTGTGAGATAGATCTCACTAGCTTGACAATCTCTCTAAAATAAGATTTGAATCATCAAAAAAGATGAAGTATGGCAAAATTTATGGTTCTCTGAATTTCACACGTGTGAAATATTCCAAAAATGTCAAATTGACTCAAATAATCTATTTGTATGAAACAATTCAAGCACAAGACAAGAAGTAAGAATCAACACCAATCTTCTTCAAGCAAGAACAATCTTATTTCCAAGGAGAAAGGAGATGAGGATGAGTCCTCTCAAGCTTCCACATCCAAGAAGAAGAAGAAAAACATCAAGTGTTTCTTTTGTGGCAAAAAGGGGCATTATGCCACCAATTGCTTCAAGAAGAAGAGTCAATTCAAGCAAGCCAACATTTCTAATGAAGAGAAGGAAGATGCTCATGCAAGTGATGAAGAGGGATCTCTTATGGTCTCGAGTTTCTCTTCATCACCTTTCAAGAAGGATGGTTCATGGTATATCGACACTGGAGCTTCCTCACATATGTGTAGCTCCAAGTATTCTTTTTCATCCATGTCACCTTATGAAGGAGCCAAGAATTCCATCTACACAACAAATGATCATGAGTGTGCTATTGAAGGCATAGGGACCATTCCCTTAAAGCTTTCTTCATCAAAAGTTCTTTCTCTGTCTAATGTACTTTTTGTTCCCAAGTTAACAAAAGATCTTATTAGTGTTGGGCAATTGTTTGATAGTGGACTAGATGTGAATTTCAATGTTGATACATGTACAATCAAGAAGCATGATGAGATCCTTGCATTTGGGTCTAGATATGGTGGAATCTACAAACTTGATCCCAAAGAGTATGCTAACTCTTGTGATAGTGCTACTCATATGTCTTTGGAGGAACTATGGCATAGAAGGTTGGTACATCCTAACTATAATTCTATGGTGTCCATGGTCAAGAAAGCCAAAGCTATTGGCTTGCCTAATTTATCTCCAAGAATTTCAAGCCATGTGAGGCTTGTGCCATATCTAAGTCTCATAAGAAGCCTTTTTCAAAGTCATCTATCAAGACTACACATCCATTGGAGCTCATACACTCGGATGTGCACTTCTCATCTTCAAAGAGCAAGGGTGGTGCTACTTGCTTTGTAACTTTCATTGACGATTTCACTAGATTTACTTGGGTATATCTTCTAGATTCAAAATCTATGGTGTTTGACTATTTCCTAAAGTTCAAAGCTCTAGTTGAAAAGCAATTTTCTTACAAAATCAAGATTCTTAGAAGTGATGGAAGTGGTGAGTACACTTCCAATAGATTTCATGATTATTGTGAGCTTGAAGGCATTAAAAGGGAGTTTTCTTGTGCATAAATGGGGTGGCTGAAAGAAAGAATAGAACACTGTGTGAATGTGCCAAAACCATCAGAATTGAGGCATCTTTGTCAAAAGACTTTTGGGGTGAGGCTATCAATTGTTCAAACTATCTTTGCAATAGACTCCCTCATGTTGCACTTGGAGGAAAGTCACCATATGAAGCACTCTATTTGAACAAACCTAAGGTTGAACACCTTAGAGTATTTGGATGCATATGCTTTGTCCATATTCCCTTGGAAACAAGAAAGAAGGATGATCCTTGTGCAAGCAAAGGAGTAATGGTTGGATATTCATCCAACAAGAAAGCCTATCGAATCTACATGCTCTCTACCTCTAAAGTAATTGATAGTAGAGATGTAGTTTTTCATGAAGAATAAAAATCCAATCTTGGAGGGGCCGAGATCAAGCAATCTCAAAATCTATCACCTATTGTTATTGAAGACCATCAACATATGGAGGAGTCAAGATTTGAAGATGGAAGTCCTCGGATTTTCACTCCTAGAAGATCCATGAGAGAGAGATCCGAGCCCAAGAGGCTCACTTATGATGGACAAGGAAAACAAGTGGATCTTGATTCCACTTATGTTTATTTTGTTTCTCATGAGGAGCCCAAAGATGTTCAAGAAGCCCTCAATACCAAGGAGTGGTATGAGGCCATGAAGATTGAATATGATGCCTTGATCACCAACCGCACATGGGAGCTAGTGGATCCACCACCTTACATGCATATCATTGGATGCAAGTGGGTGTTCAAGATCAAGTACAATCATGATGCTCCATCAAGAAGTACAAGGCAAGATTATGTGCTAAAGGCTTTGCACAAATATATGGCCTTGACTATGAAGAAACCTTTGCTCCTATACCAAAGATGGTGACAATAAGAATCATAATCTCTCTTGCCTTATTTTTTAAGTGGAAACTGTTTCAACTTGATGTCTCCAACGCTTTTTTGAATGGCTATCTTGAGGAGGAGATATACATGGAACAGCATCAAGGATTTATCAAGGATATATCTAAGGTGTGTTTGCTATTTAGAAGTCTTTATGGTTTAAAGCAAGCACCTAGATCATGATATTCAAGACTCAACAACTTTCTACTTTCATTAGGATTTGTGCTTAGTGACTATGATCCTTCTATGTACTTAAAATTTGATGGTAGTAATATTGTCATTCTCCTAATCTATGTAGATGACATTATTCTTAGTGGAAGTTGTTTGATGCTAGTTCAAGAAACCAAAGATGCATTAGGAAAAGAATTTAAAATGCAAGATCTAGGAGAGATCCATTACATTTTGGTCCTTGAGATTGATTTTTATGAAGAGTATGCTTTTATTTGTCAATCTAGATATGTCTTTTCTATGTTGAGAAAATTCAATATGCAAAGTTGTAAAGGCATAGATACTCCCATGGAGCAACATGTAAAAGATCCTATTAAAGGTGATGAAAGATCCTTCGAGGACATCACACTTTATAGGAGTCTTATAGGCTCTTTAATTTGGCTTACTATCACTAGACCCAATTTGAGCTATTGTGTGCACAAATTGAGTCAATTTATGCAAGATCCCAAGATCCAACATTGGAAGATGGCCAAGAGAGTTCTAAGATATGTATCCTCTACTCAAGATTATGGTTTATTGTACAAGAATGAAGATCTAACCATTGTTGGCTATTCAGATGCCGATTTTGCAAGTGATAAAATGGATCGAAAGTCCATTAATGTATGTACTATCTTTCTTGGAGGCAATTTTGTGTCTTGGCTTTCAAAGAAGCAGGATACCATATCTCTATCATCTTGTGAGGCCAAGTACAAAGCACTCACTACAACAACTAAAGAGGTGCTTTGGATCAAGAGGTTAATCATGGAGCTAAAGTGCATCAAAGAGGATGATCTTCCCTTGATCAAATGTGACAACATATCGGCACAAGCTCTTGCAAACAATCCTATTTTTCATGCAAGAAGCAAGCATATAGAAGTGGCACACCATTTTGTAAGGAAAAAGCTCATTGGAGGTGAAATCAACTTAGAACATGTCGACACATCTTCGTGTATTGTTGATCTTAATTCAAAGCCACTTTGCAAAAGTGCCTTCTCAAAGCATAGGTCTAATCTTGGTCTTATCTCAAGATCAATGCTTGATCCACATTAGATACATTTTTAGGAGGAGTGTCAGAATATTGAAAAATCTATCTAATGTTGTGAGTATGGGTCCTAAAAATGCCAAAGATGAATTGAGCTCTTTTGGCTTAGTAAAGACCCATCTTAGAATAAAATATTCAAGGTAGGTAGAAGTAGAAACTCGAGCTATCATAGGAATTGCCATTTGTACTTTACATGCCACATTTAATGCATGAAAAGACTATGTGGCACAATTAGACATAGTGAGGTGGCTTGGATAAGTCTAGATAGCTTGAGAGGTGGATCCACAACTCCAATTCAACTCAAAGTAGGAGAAGAGTCCATGGATCTATATATATGTGATGTACTCTCATTGAGAAGATGACGAAATTTGTGTGTAATGCAAATTTGGAGACAAGCTCTTTGTGCCCTCTCTCTCTCTCTCCACGAGTTTTGTACTTGCTATTTTCTCTCTCTAGCCGAGTAGAGGCATTTATGATGCTTTGTCTTATGTTTTGTTGGCAGATCTTGCTTGTAACACAATAATATTGCTTGTATGATCAGCTTTCCTATTGACAACCAATGCTAGTCTGATCTTTATGGTGTTATTGTGCTTAGGAGATAAAAAATACATGTGTAGGGCATCCCACACATGTGAATTCAGCATGATGCAGGACGAGCAACGGTGAGAATGGTGAAAGCTAGACATCAAAATACTGACGATCAGGCACTTGCGACACGCCAAAAACAAGACAAGGGCAAGGGCAAGAAGAAGTCTAAACAACAATTTGCCAAGACTCAGGAGGATGAGGGATCTTCCAGTAAGACCAAGAAGAAAGGCAAGTGCTTTCATTGTGGTAAAAGGGCCATTGGAAGAGTGAATGTTAGAAATTCCTGGCGAAACAAGGCAAGGGAAAACCAAAGCAAGCAAGTAACCTTGTCGATGAGGGTGATATTGAAGACTCTAGCGTCTTCATATCTGCATTGTCATCTAATCAAGATGATCAAGTGTGGTATATTGTGTAATTGAGATCCTTATGTGTACATGGTCATAATTAATGGTTGTAGGCCTAAAACACTTGATGGTGGATTTGTATGGGTCTATTAGTGAGTCACCGGGGAACTGGATGACATAGCCCAGATAGGCTACAGAGGTGTCCAATGAGGTGTCACAGTGCACTACTAGTGGTGCATGGGCCTTGGAGGGTATAAGTATACCTACTGGGCTCTCACTAGTGTATCATGCGCCACCATCCCTCGGGCCAGGGCCATCATCTCTCTCTCTCTCTCTCTCTCTCTCTCTCTCTCTCTCTCTCTCTCTCTCTCTCTCTCTCTCTCTCTCTCTCTCTCTCTCTCTCTCTCTCTCTCTCTCTCTCTCTCTCTCTCTCTCTCTCTCTCTCTCTCTCTCTCTCTCTCTCTCTCTCTCTCTCTCTCTCTCTCTGGCTACTGCTGTCGTGCGCAGGCCCTCTCATTTGGTTTTTGGTGAAACCCGTGGAGGGAAAAGTGTGTGTGGGGGGGGTGGGCGGGTTTTAGGTAAACTTGAGTTTACTTTCTGTTTCATTTAGGAAGTTGCCTGGTTGGAGGGGGTGCTCGATCGACTAGGTTTTTTATGGTTTTTCGTTGTCATTTTCCTCCTTCCATGGGCTTTTTTGTAGTTAATATGTGCTATGAAATGCAGTTAAGATACTTGTGACATCATGATGGCTTAAAAATTGGTGTGTAGTAGATTTTGATGCATACCATGTTTTTTTGCAAATTTATTGCGTAGAGTCATTTTGCAAATACTCATTGGTATAAATTCTATAAGCACGTTAAGGACCGTTAAAAACCACATTTTTTTCGGCTTTGCTCTGTTAGAAAGTTATACCCGCATTGAGGGCAACCGAATGTAAATTTTTAAAATTTTCGTTTTTGTTGCAAATGGTGGGGAAAAAAAAAATTTCCAGTTAGGGGAAGCAAATGAAAATTCGCCCGACATCGCTCGACAGTGATGGCCCCCTAAATTTTTAGGCACATGGTTGCAATTTTGGACCATGGTGTCTTGGAATTTCAACTATGCAATAAATAGAAAACATCCAATGCAAAATCTATCTAATCGATTATTAGCCATTATGATATACAGCTTGGACTTAAAAACAGAAATTTTTCCAGAGAGTAAGCCCGGAAGTTGTCAATGACTGGATAAATCGTCGTTCAAGCTACATTAGCTTGGACAACGTCCCAGAATAAACAACAGTGAATTTCTTCGGTGCTTTGGATAAGGCCTCCCGGTGGTAGGGGATGCAACCCATAGAACTGTGATTGAGCTGAATTCTTGGAGGAATTCTGTAAGGCTTTTTTCACAGTTGACAAAATACAAAATATTTGCTTTATTAATTGCAATGGGCAATCAAGAACATGAATTCTTGGATTTTTTTTTGACCAAGGTATCATTTTTTGGAAAACGGACATGGCCAGAAACGGCCCAAAAGCCTAAGATAGAAAGACTTAAATGGAACGAAAAAGTTGTTTTCTTGATGTACTGGGACGTACTATCACGTTTTGTCATTGGAACAAATTAAAAGTCGACTCATTCTTCCCCATTTCTATAATCTGTCACTCATGCATGTTAGGAAGATATTGTTATCTTTTTAGTGACTGTAAAGATTATGAAAAGGGGCAAAAGAATATATGTTTTGAAATTGTTTTATGAGGTTAGAATTTGTAAATAATCCCCGAGAACTTCATATACTTGTCTTATTTTTCTGACACTTTGATCAGGAAGTGGAGGGCCTTCATGAAGGAAGAACCTGTGGTATGGGACGCAGGCGATTCCAAAATGAAGATCTGAAACTAACTGGATCAGTTGACCGTAGTAAGGCCGTAAATCTTAGTGATGCCAAAAACTATCGGTCATAAAACGGGTGTTTTGTCGAAAATTTGAGATATTGGTCATGACCCCTTTATGGATATCTCAAATTTACAAAACCGGAAACCCGGCAAGCTATTTCTTTATAAATGATATGCTAGCTGAGATGAAACTACCAAAAGATTTTTGGTCAGAAGCATGCAGTACGGCAGTCTATCTTCAAAATAGAAGTCCTACCATTGCCATACCAAAGATAACACCCAAGGAGGCATTCATGAAGAAGAAGCCAAAGGTGAACCACTTGCGAATCTTTGGATGTAAGGCCTTTGTACACATTCCTAAGGAAGAGAGACGTAAACTTGATGTGAAAGATATCAAGTGTATATTCCTAGGATGTGATGATCATGTGAAGGGCTATAGATGCTTTGATCCAGTGAAAAAAAAAATCCATGTAAGTCGTGATGTCATCTTTGATGAATTCAAAATGTATGAAGACGAGGATGCTGAGAAGATAGACACATCCAGTGGAAAAGATGGTATAGTATGGATACCTCCTGTTGATGATCCATTTATTGATTCTCTGAGTGATGAACATGAGGATATTTCAAGATACTACTACTCAACCTCAAGAGACAGGTTGGAGAGGTAGAGACAAACCCTTTGGTGCGAGAAGGATTGAAGTTGCAGGTGACAAACGTAAGGAGAAGGATGTACCGTGGGATACATTTTCACCAGGAAGTCGATCACCTGACAGGAAGCTCCCTAAGTGGTTTGAGAAATTGTTGGAGAGCTGCGACATGGATGACTTTCCAGGATCATCTAGTCAGGGAGAGCTACGAAGATCAACAAGAGAGAAGACACAACCTGAAAGGTATGAAGCAAATTATGCTCTCTTATCTAGCAATATGATGTGAATAGCTCGGATGGGACGTCCTAGAGGGTAGAAAATTGCTTCCAAGTCTAATTGAAATCTAATCAATGGCCAAACAAGACTGATTGATTCTACTAAGCATAGCACATGGGACTTAGTAGAACCACCAATTGGCAAGAAATCCATTGGTTATAAATGGGTATACAGGACTAAGTACCATGTAGATGGAAGTATAGCAAAGCACAAGGCAAGACTAGTGATCAAAGGGTATGCACAAAATAAAGGGATCGACTATGATGAGACCTTTGCGCCAGTATGTAGTTATATAAATTCATACTTCCATTTCAGTTTGTAAATATAGCTCAGAATCAATTGATATTTTCAATTGATTAAGTGGAATTTAGACTTCTTGAGTCCAATTGATTATGTCTATTTGATAGTTGATTATTGTGAGTAATGTTTCTATCACTCGTGATAAGATATTTTATGATTTTAAGGAAAAAGTCTGGTTTGTAATAATATTGGATAATCATTACTGATTTTTTCAAATCTTTGATATCTTATATGTTGTCTCTTGAGAGTTTTTTTAATCAAAATTATGGAATTTCTTTTAAACAGGGGAAAAGAAAATGATAGGAATAAGACTTTCATGGGATCAACCAGTTGCATAGATTTCTTTTGTGGAATCCAGTATGGTGGAACTATCTCGTATGTGTGCAATGGTGGAACTATCCAGTGTGAATAGAGAAAATCTTTAGTGATTGTTCTGAATAATCTGGAACTAGAGAAGTTTTGGGAGTTTTGAGCTGTGAGATATTCATAAATATGGGAAGTAGTGGTAAAGATTAAATTAAGGTTCACTGATTGGCTACCAAGTACCATTTAGCTATGGATTGGATTAGAGGAATAAAGTTTTAATCTTAACCTTATGTCCAAAGATGTCTGTATAAGACAGCCTAATCTTGGTTTGTACCCTAAGATCTGAAGTAGGTTGACTGGTTGAAGAAATTTTGTGGGTAAAAGTATGATGGTTGGAAAACTTGTGATGTGGAATTATTAACTTCAGAGATTTTTCGGATATGTTATTTACTTAAGGGAAATAGAATCTTATGTAGCTGAGTTACAAGATTCTCAGTGATATATGTGAGTAACATATGCGGAATCTGCCAAATATTGACATATATGTTTATGTACTAGGTCATAGTGAGATTATCCTCATATGTGCATGATTAATCTTGTTTGGATCTACTATTTATTCTTGGTAACTAAGGTTATTTGGTGGACTTAACCTAGTCGTTGAACATAGACATATGATCAAGTATTGTGTTTGACAATTACTTGCAAAGTTAACATATCTATTCTGATAGATCTATAGGTTAACTTAAAAATGATTTGGATAAGGATCTAAATGTTATACTAGTATAATTGAATTTTTCACCTAGACATTTAAGATTTTTAAATCATGAGCAATTAACTTGAGTAGTTGATTTACTCCTATGGAAGTAAATTGGTAAAATGGACAATGTGAAGAGAATTCACCAGAAACTGTTTGTTTTGTGTGTATTGCTTGTAAGACACATAATTTATGAGTCATTGGGATTCATCAGGGAATTGTGTGCATAGGATATAGGGAATTCTTGGAATCCAGTATTTTTCCTTGTGAAAAAAAATTTCAGCATGATTCTTATATTTTCTGAGTTGTATGTTGTACATATACTAGTATCTTTCAATGATTAAAAGTCATTTTCTTGGAGCTTGCTTTAATCCATATAAACTTTTGAAGAGCAAGCAAACTTTTCCCTCATCATGGATGAACCCAATAGGTTGATCCATATAGATCTCTTCTTCTAGATAGCCATTTAGAAATGCATTAGAAACATCTATTTGAAGAATTTGCCAATTGAAAAAACAAGCAAGAGAAATTATGATTCTAATTGGCACCATCTTTGCAACTGGGGCAAAGGTCTCCTCATAATCAAGTCCATATACTTGAGCAAAGCCTTTAGCACAAAGCCTAGCCTTGTACTTGTTGATTGTGCCATCTTGATTATACTTGACTCAAAAAACCCATTTGCAACCAATGGTATGCTTGTTGGATGGAAGATCAACAAGCTCCCATGTATTATTGGCCATCAAAGCATCATATTCTTCCTTCATGGCAAGGTACCATTCCTTTGAGTTGATAGCATCATATACATCCTTCGGCTCCTCATGAGAAATAAAATAGGCACAATTAGTGGAATTGATTTCCAATTGCTTTCCTCTATCTTCATAGGTAAGCCTTCTAGGCTCGGATCTTTCTCTTTGAGATCTCCTTGGTAAAAAAATTCAAGGTGACTCCTCCTCAAATCTCAGCCCCATCTCTCCATGATGATCTTCAAGGGTGATAATTGGAGTATCTTTGGGAGACTCTTTGAACTCGGCCTTCTCAAGAATGTATTTTTTATCTTCATGGAATATCACATCTCTACTCTCAATTGTAGTTGAGGTAGAGGGAACATAGATCTTGTAAGCTTTCTTGTTGGATGCATATCCAACCATGATCCCTTTAACAGAATTAGGATCATCTCTTTTCCTTGTTTCCAAGGGCATATTAACAAAGCAAGTACAACCAAAAACTCTAAGGTGATCTACCTTAGGTTTTTTCTAAAACAAGACTTCAAAAGGTGTTTTTCCAGCAAGGGCATTGTGAGGTAATCTATTGCACATATAGTTTGCACAATTTATAGCTTCACCCCAATATTCAATAGACAAAGAAGCTCCTACTCGAATTGCTTTAGCACATTCACATAAAGATCTTTTTTTCCTCTCAGTTACTCCATTTTGGGATGGAGAATAGGCACAAGAAAATTCTCTCTTTATTCCTTCACCTTCACAATAATTATGAAACTTGTTGGAGATATATTCACCTCCTCCATCGCATCTTAAAGCTTTAACTTTGCAAGAAAACTGTTTTTCTACATAAGCTTTGAAGATAAGGAAGTGATCAAAAACCATAGCCTTTGAAGAAAGTAGATACAACCAAGTGTATCTAGTAAAGTCATCAATAAAGGTGACAAAACATGTTGCACCACCAATACTTTTAGAAGAGGAAAAATGTATATCTGAATGTATGAGTTCCAATAAATAAGTAGTCTTTATAAAAGGCTTCTGATATGGCTTTCTATGTGACTTTGCAATGGAACAAACCTCACAAGGCTTGAAATCTTTAGAAAGAGATTTTGGAAGACCAATAGCCTTCTCCTTCTTAACCATAGAAGACATAGATGTAAAGTTAGGATGTCCCAACCTTCTATGCCACAGCTCCTCCTTAGATAACAAAGCAACTTCACAAAGGTTTGCATTCTCATAAGAACTCAACTTAAAAATTCCACCACATCTAGTTCCATCAGCAAGGATCTCATCTTTTCTCTTGATAAAACAAGTATTGGAGTTGAACTTTACATCACAACCATTATCAAGCAACTTTCCCACACTAATTAAGTTCTTTGTAAGTTTTGGAATGAAAAGAACATAAGAAAGTGCAAGAACTTTTGAAGAAGCAAGTTTCAATGGAATGTTGCCAATTCCTTCTATTGGACACTCATGATCATTAGTTGTGTAAATAGAACTCTTGAGTCCTTTGAAAGGTAAGATTGAGTCAAATGACTCCTTTGAACAGCACATATGTGAAGAGGCTCCACTGTCTATGTACCAAGCTCCATCTTTCTTGAAAGGTGATGAAGAAAAACTGGACACCATAAGTGATCCTTCTCCATCACTTGCAACAGAGTCTTCTTCAATCTCTTTGGAGAGATTAGCTTGCTTGAGTTGGTTTTTCTTCTTAAAGCAATTAGAGGCATAGTGCCCCTTTTTGCCACAGAAGAAGCACTTCACTTTCTTCTTCTTGGTTTTTGAGTTAGAGGAATGAGATGTTTCATCCTCTTCACCATCTTGATCTCGATCTTTGGCTTTGTCTTTGTTGTATGCTTGAGAAAATTGGTCCTTACTCCTTCCTTTCTGCTTGCCTTTGACAAAGAGAGCTTTGTCACTTCCACCATGTTCAAGTTTGTTCATCCTGGAGAGTTTATAGCTTTGTCTAGATTCTTCAGAAATAAGAATTTCTTGGAGAATTTCTAGATTAGGTAACTCCTTCTTAATAGCAAAAGACTGAACAAGATTATCATAGTCATCTCTCAAGCCATTAAATATGACTTGAACTAGCTCAACTTGGTTAATGGTAACACCAACACAGGAAAGCTCTCTATGTAAATCTTTAACTCTCAGAACATAATTAGATGCACTCTCTTCACTTCTTTGAAAACTTTGGAAAATCTGATTTCCAAGAGTGAGTATTCTAGAAGTATTCTTTGCTTCATAGATGGTCTTTAGTGCATCTCAAGCTTCTTTGGATGTAGTGCAAGATCCTATCTCTCTCAAAATTTCATTAGATACATTCATCTTAATGAAATGTAGAGCCATTCTAGCTCGCTTTTTATATTTAGGAATTTCAACCTGTGCTTGAGGGTCCTCTTCAACACCAAGCACAATATCCATAACATCCTGGAGAATCAAAACAGAGTCCATTCTTAACTTCCAAATTGAGTAATTAGAAGTGTTTAGTCTTTCACTGGCTTCTAGAAGATATCCTCCCTGAGATACCATTATAATGAAGACTTCTTAGTTATTGGATTGAGATATGTTTGAGCTTGTTCCTATCAGACTTAGAGTTGCTGCTCTCTTCACTATAGGTATTTTTAAGGTTGAACTACCTTCCTATGTGAAACACTTGCAACTATATTTGAGATGAATCTCAAATATTCCACAAGACAAGTTTTCTAGATCAGACACAAAAAGTGGTTTGAGACACTTTGGCTGGTTTGAATTCTACTTTTGGAACACGTGAAATGCTTCAAAAGAAAACACTATTGACACTCAGAAGGCTCAAAGGGTGTTCAAATACTTCAAACTCAGTCTTGATCTACAATTTCTTGTGTTGGATGCTCAAAACAATGGATTCAGAACAAAGTATAATTGAATCAAATCAAAATGCTATCACTCGGATTTTGGACCCATCCCTATCCTCTTTAAGAGCTTATAACTCTTGCTAGACACATTAGATTTATTTGATTTTAATTTCTATGGAAAGTACAAATCAAATGCTTTCCATCAAGCTATAACACTGCTATCTTTGGATCTATAAGTAAGGAGAACAAAGGGACTAAAAAACTCTAATTTTCACACGTGCGGAATTCCAGAATTCCGTACTACCTCAATTCAGGTCTAAAAATTCAGTTCAAGTCCGATTTGATCCAAATACACTTCAGAGAAAGGTTAGAAAAAGGGCAAAACTGCTTTTTTGCTTGATTTAGCTCTCAGTTTCTTGTACAATCAGAGTTTTTAGCATGCAAAGCTTAATGTGGCTCTGATACCATCACAAAATTTCCAGAATTCACACGTGTGGGGAATGTCCACAAGAGTGACTGATCTTAATTAAGCTTTGTGATTGGCACTATAACCTTATTCTAGATTGATCAACAAAATCTAGTTCAGAAGAAATGGCTAATCCACAATCTAGCATGCTAATCAACAGAATATAATAGCAATGAATCAAAGAATGAATAAAAATACAAGATCTCATTGTATGAGCATTAGCCTCAACATGAGTTAGAGAGAGAGAGCTAGAGAGATAACAAGCAATATTTGTTTAGATCCAAAATGGCATGAGATAGCTACAAAACTTTGGTTCTTCATCATTGATTGTGTGGAGAGCTACACATATTTATGGAGATTGAGGTAGCTCGAGGTAGAACCATATCTATCCATTCCAAAATGACATCTAAAGTGACATCTAGAGTCTATGTGACATTTGTCACTTGTCATGCATGAAATTCTACCAACTTTTTACAAGTGTACTAGTTCTAACTAGAAATGTCCAAATCATCATGCATGTGTCCATTAAACTTTGTGCATGCCTTGCATGTCACTATGGATATCTTACAATTAATGCATGTGAGTTGACACAAGTTTCTACAAGCATAATTATGCTAATTCTATGTCTACAAACTATATGCAAGTTGCATTTATCAAACTAGATAATACATAACCATGTAGCTCGAGTTCTATGTAGGCCAAACTTGGCATTTTTCATTAATGAGCTACATACTTGCATGGTACAACATTTGTAGCAAGCCAAGAAATCAATATGGATTGTTTTTCAATTTTAACACTATTTTGCTACAGATTATGAAGCACTAGGAATGATTTATTCAGTAAAGAAATTTTGCAAATGAGCCAAAAGATTCACAAATTGATGTCTCTTGCCTAGTTATAGACAATGCTCTTACTTAAGTAAACATAACTATCTTGAGGGACAGTTACTAGCCCTTGTTAAGTATTATTTAAACTACATTGGGCCCTTATTGGCCTATTATCCTTAATAGTTACTTTGGAGGGCTTAAAGATGGCCTTGTTCTTGAGGCTAATAGCTCATTTTGGGCCTACAAACCTTACATTGGATATTATCTTGCATGTATAAGCATGGATGTACTAACAATAAATGACATTGGGTACCTGCTTTGAGCTTGAGAAAAAGATCTTAGCTATTGGAGGGCAAAAATTTACTTACTTTGTCGAAAAGAAAGAAAAGGCAATGGCTTTGCAATAACAACATGTTTTGTTGAGAAGAAAAGAAAGCTACTTGCTTCGTAACAAGTAAACAGCTAATTGTGATTACATAGGCATCCATTATAAGTTGATGTATGGTTGTAGGAGCATAATTGTAGTGTTGCTCTCACATTGATGGAGCACCCAGCTAAGGCCCTTTTGAAGGGGTAGGCCGAGGCTAAGGCCCTTTTGAAGGTGGAGTTGATTGCACCTGAGGAGGTGCATCCATTTGCTTTGTAAAAAAGCCATAACTAGTTCTAGGATTTGATTTTAAGATCAGAGTATGATGACAAAATCAATTACATTAAGATCAAACGAGGCAAACCATTCTCCTTTTGCATTAAAATGATGACAAAACCAAAGATAGATCCAGTCAACATATAATAAACATACACATACACTGATCAAAATGACAGTATCATCGAAGGATTTGATACACTCATAAATTTGGTAAATGCTCAATTTTCTACTATCAAAGAGCGAATCCCTTAGCCAAGGGCCACTTGTTGGAGGCTACCACTAGTGGATGCCTTCTTAAACAATGGGGTCACTGGCCCCATGTCGGAGTCAGCACCTACCTCGTACATCTAGGGAAGAGTGAATTGGAGGGATTGGGAATAAAGAATCCATGGAAGAGTAAAGATCCGGGACAAACCTCAGGTAGTGTTCTTCTTGCATGATTAAGATTGTGAAAGAGCAGCACCTTGTTCGTAATGAGTAGTACTGTACTTAGGTAATACCGTTATTCAGTCGATCACATGAATTGATATAGTGTTCGGTAATGCCGTTATTCAGTCGATCACATGAATTGATATCCAGATTATAAGATCAGAAATGTACAAAAGCATGATGCGTGATGCTTTTTTGTGTGTCTGAGAGTTCTCAGTCTATTGGAGAGTAGGACCCATTAGCAGAGAAAGGTGTACAGTATGCATGCAACAATTACGACTGCTTACAGAAATCACAGAGCGATGCATTGATGAAGCAAATACTAACATTGATGGACGACATCGTACATTTTCAACACTGCACTGTGAAAATACGTCTAATACATCTGCAGCAGCTTTTTGCACTCGATAAATAAACATATGAACCAGACTCATTGAATGGGATAACTGTGGGGGTTTTCATGTACAAGACACGCTATTCAGTTACGGATTTTGCAAAGCACAGCTCCAAATTTAGATGTTGATTTGAGGATAATATCCTTTTAACTTTTCTGTTTTCTTGTTTGCTCTGTGTTGTGCATTTCGGTTACTCGATGAGGCTAAGGTCGCTATAATAAGTGCAAGAGTCTGGATTCTGGATTCTGTGGCAGCATTAAAGAGCTTGGATAAGCATATGTTTAATCAACCTAATATTGAAAGCGAGATCTCTTCTGTCTGTCTTTGAGAGAGAGAGAGAGAGAGAGAGAGAGAGAGAGAGAAGAAAAACAGAAGCTGAAGATCATTTTCTCATGAACTAACTGTTTCAGAAGCTGAAGATCGTTCTCTGGCAACATGTGTATGTTTTTTCTGTGAATCACTTGTGAACCTGATTTGAACATGAATCATTCTCTCACACCCCTATATATATATATATATATATATAGAGAGAGAGAGAGAGAGAGAGAGAGAGAGAGAGAGAGAGAGAGAGAGAGAGAGAGAGAGTGAGTGTGGATCGCGATCGCGAGAGAGAGATATCGATCTCTAGAAAGGGGGGAAATTTCAAATCTACTTGTATGTGTGTGTCAAAAAAAAAAAAAAAGGCTTGTATGTGTGTGTGTGTGTCAAAAAAAAAAAATTAGCATGACATTTTAATTTTTTCTTTGTAAAAGCATGACATGTTTTGCGGGTAGAGCGTGACATTTTCAGCGGCACTGGGTTAATTTTTTTACGACAACCCTTACACTCTCTCTTAAATATCTTTACATATATATATATATATATTATATATGTATGTATGTATGTATGTATATCATAATCAGACATCGCTACTTTGTCGGCATCGATGGATGGCAGAATGTTGCACTTCTCTATCAATGATGAAAGACAGAGATGGATTCCTCCTGTGTCAATCTTTCCTGTGATGTGGGAGAAAATCGTGTATATTTCTTGATTAAGAACTTTAACAATTTATTGAGGTCTTAAGTGTTTGGACAACAATCTATGAGTGGGTTCCAAGTTACTCCAGAAACTTGAAGAAAACCCTTGGATCTTTATACAGTTATGGTTGCTTGCTGATCTAATCAATACTCTTACTGTGAAAGTATTGAAAATGTAGATGTTTAAAAAATCTTTACTGGTGGAAAGTTGTAACAAAAAAGACTATATCCAGCTGGTCCCTGATGCTTTCAGCGGCCCTGCCCTAGACCCGGCATCCAACTTGGTATTTCTATGCATGCAACCAGCATAGAAGCACATCTTAAATCCTCTCCAAATTGCAGTTGCATCTCTAACCTCAACCATTACGTGTCAATCCTTTATTTCTCGTAAGCTGATTAAGGGAATCAAATGACTTCACCAGGTGCTATGTTTGTAATATCCCCTTCCTTTGTCATTCATTATAAAGAGAATGAATGGAAAAGCTTTCAGAAATTTTGAAAAAGTTATTGAAGTAAAGCAAGGCTTATGTTTCAAAGGATCAAAACGACATTTGGACATCAATTTACAGTAATAAAAAATGTTGGATAACAAATCGCATAGATTCTGATTGAATTGTTTTGCACCTGGGACTTCTACTTTGCATGCTGGTTTTTAGACGCTCGGAACTCCCATTTGCCTCTAGATTTTGCTGAGTGGTGGCGATTGAGCTTTGTAAATCTTGAAGCCTCGCTAGGGCTTCCACCTGCATAGCAATATCTTTTACAAATAGGCAATCGGACACCGCAACAGAGGAACGGCTCAATAACATGCATACCCCCCTTTCAAATGACAATAGAAATGCATGACAACACATGATAGAAATGTGTTTCACCTTGTCAAGAGTGTGCAAAATCATTGGAGCCATCATCCTCTCTGAAACCTGTTACAAAGGTGGCACCTTGAAGTTTAACATCAAAGCAAAACAACCATTGATATCTCAAATAGCTTCAGCAAACAACCAATCATACTAACACTTCACAAGAAAAAGAAGAAAAAATCCAAGATAGAGCTATCACTTAATCTGAAACCTGTCACAAACATGGCAACCTTGAAATAGAGATCAAAAGAAAATAAATATGGATATCTCGATTAGCTTCAGCAAATATCCAAACATCCAATTTGTAATTCTATTTGTTGATTAATATGTCTCCTCTTGCTTCATTGGAAAAATCGTTAGGGAAGAGGTGAACCTAGCATCTACGCATTTAGTTTTGCAAGCGGACGGAGCTTCTAAAATCTTGCACAGTCTGAATGGTTAGTCAATGAAGAGGTGAAGCGTCTCGCGCTTGGCATCTACGCGTTTAGTATTACATGCGGACAGAGCTTCTCAAATCTTATTGAAGAACTCAAATCTTGCCTGGTCTGAATGGTTAATTAATGAAGAGGTGAAGCGCCTGGCACTTGGCGTTTACTCGAGTAGTTTACTCGTTTATCGGTGATGCTTGTGCTTGACAATGCAAATGGATTTTCCATAGCAAAGGTTATTGTTCCAAGAAGAAGTCTGCATATTATCCAGAATCATGATCGCAAATGGCGATGGATCGAAGAAAGAAGAATGGACTGTGCAGCCATGTATTGCCTGTTAAGAGAGAGAGAGAGAGAGAGAGAGAGAGAGAGAGAGAGAGAGAGAGAGAGAGAGAGAGAGAGAGAAGGTGGGGGGGGGGGGGGGGGGGGGGGGGGGGAATATACGATTTGAAATCTATGTGTGTGTGTGTGTGTGAAAAAAAAAAAGACTTTGTGTTGTTCTTTAACCATTTTTTTAGAGGTTTTTTAGCTTTTGCTTTTGTAAATGCGTGACATGTTTCGCGGACAGAGCGTGACATTTTTGGCGGCACAGGGTTAATTTTTTGACGGTAACCCATACACTCTCTCTCTAAAATATCTTTATATATATAGATATATATACACTAGTTGCTTGTGCCCGTCGATGACGGGTAATGGGCACTTACCCACAAAAAGTGTTTATATATTTTTGGAGGCTGTGTTTTTTTACCATTATTTAAAACCCTACTTTGATTTTTCTTTTGCAAAGCGTGACATTTTTTACAGCACTACACACATTCTCTCTTTAAAATAGTTCTATACTCTCTCTCTCTCTCTCTCTCTCTCTCTCTCTCTCTCTCTCTCTCTCTCTCTCTCTCTCTCTCTCTCTCTCTCTCTCTCTCTCTCTCTCTCTCTCTCTATATATATATATATATATATATATATATATATATATATATATATATATATATATGTATGTATGTATGTATGTATGTATGTATACTAATGCTAGTGAGTATGCCCGTCGTTGATGGGCGGGCGGAGATCTGGGTGACGACCGGTGATTTGGATGATCGCCGATGGTTTAGAAGGAACGTCGATGGTTGGTGGCCGATGTATGTGTGTGTATGTACATGGCTCCTCATGCCCTCTCCCTAGAGAGAGAGAGAGAGAGAGAGAGAGAGAGAGATCCTCCTCAAAGAGGGAGCTCTTGAGAGGTAGAGAGAATGAGAGAGTGAGAGAGAGGGAAAAGTGACTGGGAGGGAATAATAACAACTTTCAAGTTTTGGGGGGCCCTACCAAATGGAGTGTGCTCATCGATGGTGGACGGCTGGTGGGGTGTGCGTGCGTGCGTGCGTGCGTGCGTGCGTGCGTGCGTGCGTGCGTGCGTGCGTGCGTGTGTGTGTGTGTGTGTGAGAGAGAGAGAGAGAGAGAGAGAGAGAGAGAGAGAGAGAGAGAGAGAGAGAGAGAGAGAGAGAGAGAGAGAGAGAGAGAGAGAGAGAGAGAGAGAGAGAGAGAGCTCTCCACTCCCCTCCCTTGCACGCCTCCTTGCGCCCTCACTAGAGAAAATATGAGTCCGAAAAAGGCCCTATAAAAAATGCCATGTAGGAGAGAGAAAATAATACGAAGATAATCAAAATATCGTTTTCTAACTTCTTCATGCATTTGTCCGCACGACTTTACATGCGCATGCATATCCCTTATTGTAGTCACATCAAACATCACAAATGCTTAACTACAGTTAAATGTGACTCATGTGAAGTCAAAATATTCCTTCCCACAAGCTTGGACATTCAAAAAATCAAAAAAGATGTGGACTATAATATTTCATAGCTCTGGGTGTGTACCATCTCCATCTTCTTATGGTAATGCACACTCATTGCGTAAATTTTTTTTTTTTGAAGAGCAATTAAAGAACGTATCAAGGGAGTGTCAAGAAAAATCTATAAAGTTAAAAACTTGTTTAGAGGAAAATAATATTCTCAAGAAGGAGAGTCAAATGTTACAATCTTCTTTACGTGATTTTACAATTAGTAATGATAAGATGAAGATTGCATTTCAATCCATGCATACCTCTTAGTTATCTTTGGTTAAAGACATGGATTTGCTCAAACAAAAGACGAAAACTAACAAGAGAAAGAGATTTGTAACAAAGGACATTTATGATCTTTCATCCAATGGAGGTTACGGGAAAAGAACAATTCATACATTCAAGTAAGTTCTAGGTTATTTGTATTGGTATTGATTAAACTTTTTGATTTGTGCCCAATTTGTTCAGTATAGTTTGTGTCCAGATCGTTACTATTTTTGAAAACTCATTTGCTATACAGATCTACATTGGGTGTTGAAGAACATTTGGCCAATGGGATTTCCATTGGAAGATCATTACGTTTTATTTTGACTACCAAGTCTTTGAAGTCAATGTTAGACAACAATAGAATGAAAAAGATTAAGGCTTCAAGTAAAAATAGCGTTATGAATGAAGTTGGAAAAATATTAGACATTACATTGGTGCAAGGAGCATGTGATTTTGCTAGCATCAGTAGAGAAGCATATGCCACAATGTTCAAGATGATAAAGGAAGCATTTGCACAGGTGAGTGTAAAAAAGTTTCTGATCCCACGACCATTTCATCTTAAAAAGAAGAGAGACATGTTAAACCAAGACATGCCAAAAATAGTGGGTATTCCATTTCATATCAATGAATGTGAGAAATTGGCAAAAATCTAGCTTGGTATTTTTATAATAGAAGTTTGTAAGTGAATCTCACATGTGTGGAGGATGTTCCCACGTGTGGAGAATTGTAAAATATACTAAAAATGTTTGTTATAGGGGTCTCATATAGTTTCATAGTCAAGCTTCTAGGTGTCATTAGTAGATTGAGCCATTTTTGGCTTTAGAGGTCAATTAGTGAAGTACACTTGTTTTGCTATTATTAGGCCAAAAGCACATGTGATCGCACAATTAGAATTAAAGTAGAATCACTGTGTTACTATACTGTGGGTCCTATCAGTTGATAAGGATCAGTTGGCCTTGCCACGAGGCAAGTCGACGGGACACGCGTCTTGCCAACAGCAACCTGGGTCATGCATGGGTTGCTTGAGTGAACAACTATATGTACAATGTAATTTCATTTTGAGAAATACAGTTGCTATGTGAGCTTGCTGTGAAGAGTGTTTTCTGTCTGTGTTATTGTGTAGCATGATCTGTGGTCCTCTTCGAAGCAAATTCTAAGTTGGTATCAGAGTCGTACAGGGAGTGTACGCAGTACAGCATCGTCGTTGAAGAGAGCTTCGGGAGAACTATCTTCTGAGAGTTTGGGGTTTACGACGGGTTGAAGATGGAAGGAGAAACATTGATGCAGAGAGTTTAGCACACAGAAGCTTGGTGAGCTTGAGACTGTGTGAGGATTCAGAGACAAGGGTTGTCGGCTGAATCAGAACCTCAGCAAACGGAATTTTGAAATTCCGAAGCAAGCTATTTGGTGTTTGCAGTCAATGTGCAATCAATTGGACACTGTTTGACAAATGGTTTAAAGCATCAGACTCCTATCAGTAGGGCGACCTCTGAGGAAGAGAATTGGCATGTCAAAGAACTGTGAACATGAAGCCAAGATCAGATTTGTGTGAAAAAATCTGGTCTGGGGTTTGGGAGCACAAAATCAGAGGTTTTTCTCCTTTCTGAATTCTTTTTGGAGCTGTAAAAGTTGGAAGGAGGGCATCCTGATCAGTCTTAGAGGATCTGAAGTGGCCGTGTGTAGCCGCGAGCTAGTAAGAGAATGTGATAAACCTGAACGTGGCAGCCATATCCAAAAAAAACCTTGGATGAAGAGAGGAGGAGGTAGCGCAGACAGTCGTGCGCGGCAAGCGTGACTAGTCCCATTGTGTCTGGAAGGACCCAATGGATTTAAGTGACCGTTGGATGACAGCTTAAAGAGCCCATGAAAGGTTGAAGGGTCTTGAAGTGTATTCTGGCCTTCAACTTCATTAAAAATTTTCATACTGAAAGTTGAGTTGGGACCCTTCACAAGTGAAAGGTGAAGTTTCTTCAAGCTAAAGAAACAGTTCAAAAATTAGAAAAGTTTTTATTTTTGGGTCTCTTATCCGTTTTGACCCAAACGAAAGGCTAAAACCTCCAAACGAAGGGCGGACTGTACCTGCAAGTACGGTATAGCAAAACAGAGTGATTGCAGCAGAGAAAGTGTTCGGAGTGCACCAAAAGTGATTTCACCATTCCACTGGGCACGTAGTTGGGAGTTGACGACTGAGTGCATTTCGGAAGGCGACACCGATTTAGCTTTCAAATTGGTTGAAAAGCGGTGAGTGGCCTGGTAAGGGAAAAAGTGCAGGTGATTATTTTCAACTTCTGACATCACAGTTGGCCTTGGCATACTGCTTTTAGCCTACGACAGAAGTTTCAAGCAATTTTGCGATGGCAAACATGGGAGAGTCCATTTTGAGTGAACGTAGCAAATTGGACGGGATTTCCAACTATGCAGTGTGGAAATTCAAAATGAAAAACATACTGATGGAGAAAGACGTGTGGGAAGTCATCACAGGTGATGAGAGAAGGCCGCCAAATGAAGCGGATATCAAAGTGTTCAACAAAAAGATGAGGAAAGCTTTGACCTTCATTAGCTTGTCAGTGAAGGATCACATCATTACCCACATTTGTGATGTTGTTACACCTAGACAGGCATGGGATGTGCTAAAGGAGCAGTTCGAGACATCAAATACGTCAAGAATCATGTTCCTGAAGTCAAAGCTGAATAGTGTCCGTGCCAACATCATAGCATATATATGGTCTAGTCATGGCAAGCTCTCTACTAACTACCTGTACAGTGTAGCATCAAATGGCTGTGACTCATCAAGCTTAGAAAGCCTTTTACCTGGTTCAATGGGAGTATTCACTGGTTTGCAATAGTGCAACCTAAACCTGTGCAGCAACTCTTTGACATACTTCACCTGTGTTAAACCCACTTTGTGTCCTTTTTGCCACACCTCTACTCCAAGGCAATAACGCATCAAGCTGAGATCTGTCATCTCAAATTATTCCATGAGATCTTTCTTGATCGTATCTATCATCTCTTGATTATTTCCCGTAGTAATCAAGTCATCAACATAAAGAGCAATCAAAGCAACCATACCATCAAAGCATAAGACATATAAATTTGGATCAGAGTGTGTTCTCACCATCCCCTTTGAACAAAAGTAGGCATTCACCACCCCTTTTGAACAAATGTGTTCTCACCATTCCACGGTACATCCTTCTCCTTGCGTTTGTCACCTGCAACTTCAATCCTTCTTACACCAAAAGGTTTGTCCCTACCTCTCCAACCTATCTCTTGGGGTTGAGTAGTAGTATCTTGAGATGTATCCTCATGTTCATCACTTGGAAGGTCAATGAATGGATCATCATCAGGAGGTATCCTCACTATACCATCTTTCCCACTGGATGTATCTATTTTCTTAGCATCCTCGTCTTCATACATCTTGGATTCATCAAAGATAACATCAGGGCTTACATGGATTTTGTTTTCCACTAGATCAAAAGATCTAAATCCCTTCACATGATTATCATATCCTAGGAATATACACTTGATAGCTTTTACATCAAGTTTACGTCTCTCTTCCTTAGGAATGTGTACAAAGGCCTTACATCCAAAGATTCGCAAGTGGTTCACCTTTGGCTTCTTCTTCGTGAATGCTTCCTCAGGTGTTATCTTTGGTATGGCAATGGTAGGACTTCTATTTTGAAGATAGACTACCGTACTGCATGCTTCTGACCAAAAATCTTTTGGTAGTTTCATCTCAGCTAGCATAGATCTGGCACTTTCCACAATCGTACGATTCTTGCGCTCAGCTACACCGTTGAGAGCAGGAGTATGAGCTTGCATAAATTGTCTTTTGATCCCACATTGATCACAAAGATCATTGAAGTCATTAGACTTGTACTCACCTCCACTATCTGATCTTAGGACTTTGATCTTCCTACCTGTTTGATTTTCGACCAATGCTTTGAAGCTCTTGAAATTGTCAAATGCATCTGATCTCTTCTTCAAGAAGTAGATCCACGTCTTATGTGACATATCATCAATAAAGGTCATGAAATAGAAGGCTTTACCTAAGGACATGGTCCTCATAGGCCTGCATAAATCTGTGTGGATCAAATCCAGGATGTTCTTTGCCCTCGCAACACCACCTTTATTGAACTTCTCTTGATGCTGCTTCCCATATACACATGATTCGCACATCGATTTCAAGTGGTCTTCTATAGTAGGCAATCATGTTACCATCTCCAATTTTCTCATCAAACTGAGGCTTCTCAAATTTAAGTGACCAAGCCTCTTATGCCACAACTCAGTTTGCAATGGAATGGACAACACAAGTCCATGTTGCCCCTTGATTGTAGCATTCAACCTGTACAATTTTGTATTGGGCTCCCTTACTCCATCCGCGATAACTTTGAACTTTTGGTTCACATCCTTCACAAAGCAATGATCATGGGCAAATTCAACTTTCAACTTTTGATCAGTAATGACTCCAACAGAAAGTAGATTTTTCTTCAAACCTGGTACGTAAAGTACCTCCCTGATCATCCTGCTTTTGCCATCAAGTAGTTGGATTGAAACGGTGCCTATCCCCTTGATCCTGCATACCTCACCATTTTCTTGTGAAACAGACGTTCCATTATCCAACACTTTCAAGTTACTGAACCAATTCTTGTTACCTGTCATGTGTCTTGTGGCTACCAAGTCAATATACCACGCTTGATCATCTTGATTAGATGACAATGCAAGTTTGAAGATGCTAGAGTCTTCAATCTCACCCTCATCAACAAGGTTACCTGCTTGTTTTGGTTTTCCCTTGCCTTGTTCTGCCAGGAATTTGCGACATTCACTCTTCCAATGGCCCTTCTTACCACAATGGAAGCACTTGTCTTTCTTCTTGGTCTTACTGGAAGATCCCTCATCCTCCTGAGACTTGGCAAATTGCTGCTTAGACTTCTTCTTACCCTTGCCCTTGCCTTGTTTTTGGCGTGTCGCAAGTGCCTGATCGTTAGTATTTTGACGTCTAGCTTTCACCATATCTCGTCGTTGCTCTTTCGCATCAAGATTCATGTGAGCTCGTCAAAGGTTGGCAATCTTTCTCTTGATGCTATTCCGCTCACAAACATCTGATAGGGTTCTGCAATGCTGCACAATGCATTGTGCACCAGCTCCACATCATGTATGTGGCGCTTCACTAGGATCTACCTCCATGAAATACAGAGCTTCATTATTGGAATTTTCTTCCTCATCACTTTTCTCAACATTGAAAACTTGCATCTTCACTCTACATTCCAAATGATGGTGTCCTTCCTGCTTACACTTCGTACACCGTACATTTGATTTGCCTGTTATATTTGCAGATTTTCTCTTATTCTTTCGTTGAAGAATTTGTACTTTTAGATCATCAAACTTTTTGAATTACGACACTTCCTTCTTCCATGCATCCTATTGTTTTCGATGGATCTTCTTTGGATCTTCCATTCTTTTCCGATCTTTCAAACATGTCTTATGGCGTTTTGAAGTTCTCATTGGAGATTCATCCTCACTCGAACTATCAGATTCTAAACTGGAACTTGATGATGAACTAGTTTCTGAATCAGTGTGTGATTCATGGTCATCTAAAAAATAAATATGTCTTTTTTTTTCTAATAAGATCTTTCTTCGGCCTTTTACTTCTTGATATCTGAGAAGTCTCATAATTCTCTTCCATAGCTATTACATGCTCAAGACTTTCCATAGGTTCTTGGCTGCAATATCAAGCTATTCTTTGGGTAATCCCCTCAAGAACCATTCGACCTTGATGGCCACCGAGTATACTCCAGTTAGTTGACCAATTAATTTCTTAACCCTTTGAGTATACTTCCTTAGAGATTATTTTTTTCTTCTTCTATCTGACTGAATTCAAATGGACAAGTATTTGTGTTGAATAGCCAATTTCTCTGAATTGTATCAGGAATTGGATTTTTAAATCTCCCCAAGTTGTTATCAAATTAGGTCCGATCTAGCTGGACCATGTTCGGGCTTCTTTTTTAAGAAGTCCAGGAAATATCCTCAGTTTGTCAGCATCTAAACTTTTTCTATTACTTGCAGCAATAGATTTAAATTGAGATATATAACTATTTGCATCTTCTAAGGCTTTCCCTTTAAAATAATTATAGCGGATCTTGGAAGAAGACAATCCTGGAGCATCCATATCTTCTTTATCTCTGTCGTCCAGATCAGAGGACGGACTGGATATTTTTTTCTTTTTCAGATTCGCTACTTGATGTCAGAGATTTGTTATAATTGAGTCTTCTTCTTTGGTTTGTGTTGGTATCCTAGTGTAACTCTCTTTCCTGCTCTTTGTGCCTTCGTCTTTCTTCTCACTCCTTTCTCTACCTTTCTCGTCTTTCTCTCCAATATTGGTCTTCAGACATAAAAGTACAAAAAAATCGATTTTATGATCTCAACATTGAAAGGGTCGGAAAAATATGGTATGGGTCGAAAAAATATGAAAGATCTATGAACATGTCCGAGTTCGGTTTGAATATGTTTCAAATGTTTCTGAACAAATTCGATCTGAGTATTATTTTTTGATCAAGAAGTTCAATATGTATGTATTTTGATCTGATAAATTTGGATCCACACAAATGCATTCGTCAGCAATTCCGTACAGGCAAGTGGTATTTTCATCTCATGATTGCTCACGTCTTTTGAGATATATTACAATCTTATCAGAAAGACTGATCGCATGAATTCAAATCTTCTAGGATTATCTTTTAATCAATGATCTTTTTCCTTATAAATCCATAAATTAATCTGCGAATCACCGATACCTTAGGCATTTCAATTTTAATCTTCTGCTTACATTGCTCACTCTTCTGTTTTTGTTAGAATGGTTGATCGTGACGTGATCAAAGGTGGATGTGTAATCCGAAGATGGGTAATAAGACTCCTCAATGTCGATGAAAACTCTAGTATTACCTTTGAAGATTCTACTCCTGCTAATTACTTTACAAACATGAAAGAGATTTCTTCTAAAGAACCAGAACCATAATAAGAACAATCTAGTTCAACATAATACAAAAATCTGTCGCTTCGTGATCGTCCGATGTCCAGATTATTGACAATGTTCTTAATATTATGCATGGATTTATACTTGTTCAGCTTGATTATGTCTCTGTATTACGGAACCCATTTGATATAGAAATTTTGCGCAGTATTATATTAGAGAAAGCTCTGATAACTGCATCTTTGGATTCAAATGTTGTTTTTATTTATATTGCAACATGCTTGTTTCATAGATATGCATAATTCTCAATTGCTATGACAATATCTTGATAACAAGTCTCGTGACGCCTAGTCCAATGAAATTCTCCTTCAGTTTCTGAAAGGTTTCCAAGAATGATTATTTCTTGTTCAAGCAAAGGAATAAACCTTCTAAAATAACCAACCTATCCAAGGAACGGTCTAAGAGAATGTTTGTCTTAAATGCTTTTAAGAAAATTCCCTCAAGACATCTTAAATCAGATTCCTTGAACCATAGAATAATAATTTCCACGAGTTAATATCTCCTCCCCAACAACGGCACCAAAATTCGGCATATGTCGTAGCTCACCAAAATTACGTTTTAAGGTATTCAATGCAGTATGTAAGATGTCGTTCCCAAATAGAGAGAATTAATGACATTATATTCATGAAAATTGCCATTTCGTATGAAACATAAATAACTGGTTAGGCAGCCAGTACTGCCCTTTCAATATTAAACAATGATTTCACCAATTTCTAATAGATTAGGCCAGTACTTGTGAAGTCAGTTACCATTGATAGGAGTATCGAATGGCGTCCCATCTAACTGTTCAAGTTTCACAGCTCCATGGTTGAGGATCTCCTTTACTCAGAATGTGCCTTCACCTGTGAACTTCAACTTTCTCTTGATCACCTTAGTTTTATACATGAGGACTAGATCTCCTAATCGAAGATCTTTCTTGTGCAGTCGGCGATCATGCCATGCCTTGCTTCGCTCTTTCTCCACCGCTAATGCATGTACAACTAGTAAGCGCATCTCGCAAAGTTTATGTAATGTTTCATGGCGTAATTACAGAGATTTGGATTCATCAAGATGTTGCGTTGTGGCAATTATTATTGGTGGTACCAAAAACTCCACTGACATTATTACATCTTGACCATAAACTAGTTGAAACAACGTGTGGTTAGTGCTTCCCTTGTAAGTTGTTTTGAATGCCCACAGACTAGCATGTAACTTGTGCTCCCAATCAGATCTGCTAGCTTCAACTGTTTTTGTGATCACTCTACACAAGGTCTTATTGGATGATTCTGCCTATCCATTACTGCGAGGATAATAAGGCGTGTTGAATTGATGAATCACGAAGAATTCCTCCAATTGGACCTTGATAATCTCATTGATGGAATGGCTTCCACGAAGATTGACTATTTCCACTGGGCATCCAAAGCAAACAATGATATTTTCATACAGGAACTTGGCAGTTGCTCGAGCTTCAGTTGTTCGCACTACCTTGGCTTCGACCCACTTGGTGAGATAATCCGTAGCTACAATAATATATCGGGCTTGTGAACTTCTTGTAGCAAGGTGAATAGGACCAATATAGTCCAATCCCCACTTCTCGAATGGTGCTTGAGCTAGAACTAGGTGTACAGGATCATAGTTCAACCTTGTTGGTCTCCTAGCACTCTGGAAAACATCGCACTTCTTCAAGTATTCATCGGTATCTTTATGAATCGTTGGCCACCAGCATCTTGATTGCAAGATCTTGCAAATTGTGATGTCGGATGCAAAATGACCACCACCTTCATGCAAAATCAAAATAATCTGGAAGGTCTCGTGTGGAAGAATACATCTTCAAAGAATACTATCTGCTCTTCTTTGATATAAGTGGTCGGCAATCAACTAATACCCAACTTTATTCACTAACTTGATATTTAGGCCCTGCGACATTAAAAGTCCCGCAAAAAGGCCTAAAGTCCTTTTATTGACCTTCAACTAATCAAATCACTATGTGATCATCAAGTTGGACTTACACATGCAGGGTGCCAAATCCCTCTCACTTATTAACTAGGGTTAGAGTTGCCTTAGGGACCGCAAACCCTCCAACAGTATCCCCCACCAAAACTGGTGGTGGTACCACGACACCTGCGAGATGCAGTTATTGAGGACTTTTATTGGCTTCACAACAAATCTTTATTAAATGGTACTGCACCTTCTCCATAAAGTTGAGTCAGGCAGTATTAAAATCCAAATTATGTGGCAAAAAAAAATGATGGGCTCTTGCAATCCACTTTGAGGTCGTCTAAGATGTGAAGCGAGATTCTCAGAAGCCTCCCATCATTGCTGCATGAAAATATAGACGAGCAACCGGCAACTGATCCTTGATATTCTCTGAGGCCATTAGCTTATTTGGATCGAATGCCAGAGAAGGAAGAAAATCATCCCATATGGCCAATTGTCGCACTGTCGGATCAAGAGAGTAGATATACTCCCACTGGTATGCTTGTAAGGCCTGGTGGAAATCCATTGATATCATCCAGGTGTATGGCTTATGGATGATTGGCGAAGTGGGCATATGGATTGTGATTTTGTCCATAGCCAATCCCAAATCCTTCCATTTATTCCTTCTTGGCATCGGTACATAATACGGATCTACCCGTAATTGGCGAGGGCTGGCCACATAACTCTTGATAGATTCCAGAGTTTTCTCAAAAATAGTAACTCTCCAGGCCAGCTACTCTCCCAATGCGGGTATTTTGTCCACTTCTTTGTCGGCCTCTATCTCTGAAGTCTTGAACTTAAGGACTCAACCACCACGTGAGGACTCCTGAGGATGTTGTGCTAGAAAACTCTGGATCTGGTCCTCGACGTTGATGGGCCTTCTGAATAACGGTGTGGTCCTTGATGAGGATGGACCCGGTTGCACTGCCTGTAAAACTGGTGATTGTTCTTCTATTTATGGAGCTCCCCCCTGGTCTATGCCCTAATCTAGCCCTGTATCCATTGGTACTGCAGTTTGGTGCAGAGGGGAGAATTGCGGCATGATCGAAATTGGGATGTGTGGTCTAGCTTCCAACACCTGAGCGACTGCTTTTTCGAAGGCATTGATAGTTTCTTTAGCCTTTGCCAACTCAGTTGAAGCTGGTCCTTTGAATCTATCAAAGAGGCCTTGGAATCCCTGAAGGGCCACTTTGTAAGTTTCCACTTTCTTGAAGAAATACGCGATCTCCGTCGGAGTTACCGAATGATCTGGTATTTGCATCTGAAGATACGCATCACGCTCAAGGGTGGTGGCATCCAATTCACCTTGGAGACGTGTGCGATCCTGCTCCGCCATCTGGAGTTGACCTTGTAGCAACTGCACTTGTTGCTTTGCATCTTGCACGGCCTTGTCCACCTGATCTTGTGTGGTTGTCAAGGCATTTTGTAAGGAGCTGACGTATCTTTCAAGGCGATCAGCCTATTGTTGTGCCATCTTCTTTTCAGCTTCAAATTTTTCTTCGTGCTTCTTGGCAATCTTCAATTCTCTATCCAGCTGAATAATACTCTGAAACTATCTGCTCTATTTTTTTTTTCTTGTCAAGCATAGACTGGATCACTTGCGCAAGGCTCGAGACCAAATTGAGAGCATCACCAGAATCTACAGTCGTGGAGGAGGCAGCAGTAGTAGGACCTGATGGTAGCATCCTTGTTTGGCATGAGACAGGTGCCAGTAATTCTTCTTCTTCAAAAACATCTTCCTATTCAAAGCCCTCAGGCATTGTGGCGTCGAACTGCTTCAGTGATTTCACAGCTTGGTCGACCCGAAGTGAGGCTGGGGCATCTTCAACTTGAAGTCAAAAAACACTATTGGCAAATTTTGTAAGGGTGCCAAAAGATTTGGACAAATAGATTTCATTTGAATTCATTTGGTTGGGACTATTATGTTCAATGACACTCTATAGTCCAAATTTTTTTTCAACTATTTCAATATTTGAAACAATCCAAACTTGACCATGACCATAATTCTTAAAATAACAATGGAATCTGGGACTAGCCTTTTTGAGTTTCTCTACCTGCAAATTGACAATTCTACCCAAATAAACAAAAATCAAATAGCATTGGCATATTTTTTGATGTTAGTTGTGTTGAAATTCTATAAGAATATTAAAATAGGATTTTTATTAGTGGATTACACTCACAATCAGATAGATCTTGAATGTTCCACATCATTTATGGAAGTCAATAATATTCATTTCATAAGACAACTTGGGTACGTGTACAATCATCATCTTCAGCTCAGTAGCAATGGAGCAAAGCCACAATAGACACCTTTTTGTCAATGTTGGGATTTGACGAAGAAGAGAATATGCCAATAGTCTTTGATGAAGAAGACTAGTCATCAACTACATCGGCTAAAAAAGAGTCTTGATAGTATAAACACCAGGTCAAGAGGAGTTGGTGAGAACTCCCGAGAATTTGAAGTGTGAAAAAAAAAAGTCAAAAATATTTTGAGTGTTTTTAAAATTTTGTGGATCATCATTGATAAAATCAAATGTATTCTCCCAATTATTTTCAAAGAGTTAATTTGGACTATCAAAAAATTATGAATTTTTTTTGTATTTTGTTTACATGATGGACAACTCTGATTTTAATGGTTCTATTAGATATTTTATGTATTTTTTACATGACATATTGAACAAATTGAAATATGTCAAGTCCTAGAATAAAATCTAGGATTGAGAATAAGTTGAATACATTTGATATTATCTCAATAAATGGTGATTGGTTTGTTCTGTTTGAAGTTAAGATCTCGTAGAAGAAGTCTTAACCAAATGGCTTCTTTAGTTGCTTGTGTTGCTGCTACATATTTGACTTCAGTGGAGGACAATGAGATTGACTTCTATTTTCTGCTATTCCAGGAAACTAGTGTAGAAGATAAGAAACAATATCCAGAAGAAGACTTTTTGGTGTCTAAGTCTCCTCCCCAATCCGAATCAAAATAGATGGATCAAGATACAAATTCAATAATCTTTTATTGGATCCTCATAATTTTCAATGTCTCTAAGAATGACCATCTACTTTGTTTTAAATTTTCTTCTATGATTGCATTATCTACCACCTCAATAGAATCTCCAACTTTACAAAACTTGTTGCTAGCAAGTGCTTGAGGCTTCTTACAAAGAGATATAGTGCACCATTCTTATTAATAACACCTATTTTCTCTACCTCCTCAAAATCATTTGGCAATAATGAAATGCTTGTTTAACACATTGCTTGTCCTTTTAGAGGACACATGTGCTTGTAGCACAAATTTTACAAAAATCCAAAACAAGAGAAATTGGCATTTTGTCATGTGTGTTTGCTTACCCAAAATTATGGTTTCCTTTTTTTTTCTTTTCTCTTTTTTTCTAGAATTTGATGTGCCATGCCTATCACACATGGCACATCAAATTCTAGCAAGTTCATCGAACACAAATGGTCTAACAATGGGGATCAACACTACCATAGTTGGCATTATTGTGTGATTTTCTTTTTGAATTTAAATATAGAAAATGGCATAAAAATAAGTTATGTCACTCTCACATGTGGTAGTGACACATAACATCACTAATAGCTACCATTCACAAGACCAAAGTTTTCAACTTCATTTGCATGACAAAGAAGAAATTTCACTAGAACTATATTTTGAGTGGACATATAACAAGCAACAAGTTTATATTTAGAGACTATATGGTTGATTTATGAATATAGATAAATGAATTCATAAAGACATGAATAGATGATGAACTAGTGGCTTGGCCAATATGTTAAATGATAAATCAATATAAGGATGCAATTATATTGACTTTTGTGCATAGTTCCATATTAATTCCTTCAATATTATGATGACAAGCATATAGCATTATATTGTACTTTCAATATTGCATTCACATGTCAACCAATGCCAACCAATGTTAGACTTTTAAGCAAGTTGGGAATACCTTGATTGTGCATCTATTTCATCTTGACTCATTATGATTGTCATGTTTCTAATCTATTGCACTTCTCATAGTTGTTTTGGATACTTGAGGTAAGTGAGTGTTGGGACTTTGTAGGACATCAGCACACTCTATACATAGATCATATTGTTCTAGAATAGAAAATGAGTGTTGTTGGTGCATATGGAGGATATCAGCTCTGATACTAATTTTGTTGGCTATAGAAAGGAAAGGGATCAAATCAAATTGCAGAATTTGAATATTACTTAGATCGTTTTGTGTAGGTGTCTTAGATAATAATCAAGAGAGTGATACAATTAGTAGGCCTAGACTCATTTGATCATTCTTGATATGAAACATCTTGATCTACCTAGGTATGAGCTCAAAACAAAACTAGTCAAGTGAAAAAGTGCCATTTGTCAATGTCTAGCTTGATGGTTATCTAAATACTTGTACATATGATGATTTACAATGTGTGAAGGGGTGTTCCCAGATGTGTATATATATGGAAAATATTAGTACTTGATCTTAGAAGTAGGTTATGTAAGCTCCTGGACATTGGAAATTTTTTACCGAAAATGCCGACACTGTGAGCCGTTTCTGAGTAGTTATGCAGTCTGTGTAAAAACACAAAGAAATTTGTAGGTCTGGATAAAAGTTGGACGAAGATTAAAATGTCGATTAGTCGATCAGTAGAAGAATAATCCAACATTGTGAAGGTTCAGCCTATATGCGAAGGTTCAACCCTCGCAGGAGGTGAACTCTCACACAACTTGCTCCAGATGTTAAATTTTCATGATCAGACCATGTAGGCAGGCTAGTTTCACTGCTCTGATTTCATTTATGCCCTCTACGAAGGTTGGTTTGCAAATCTTGATGCCCTGCAAAGGTTTCTTAGTTTCTGCTTCTTTGAACCCTCACAGACACTCAAATTTGATGATTTTTCCATCAGTAACTCTCACAAAAAAATTTATAGATGCATCTGAGTCAGATGTAGTGACTGACAAAGTCTCAAGAGTTACTTTCAAAGGGATCTCAAAACATCATGGCACAAGTGCTCTTTTTTGGTGTTTTTTGGTGAGATCTTGAGATTCTCTTGTCCATAACTCTTGTAGGTTGGTATACCCTTGCATCCAGGTTAGATTTGACTGTGGAGAGTTCTCCGAGAGTTATGATGGAAAATTGGTAGCTGATCCATCAGTTTAAGTGATTTTTATCTCTAATTTGTTGTTTTTTTTCTCAAGACTGTCATCACTAATTTGCAAGGTTGGAGGCTGATTTTGTTTATCTGATGATCTGCTATCCTTTGGATCTGGATCCCACTTGAATCTTGTCATATCTCCCTTGATCTGTTCGGATCTTGCCTGATCTTGCTAAATTTTGATGGATTCTGCTTGCTCTAACTAGATCTCCTCTAGATCTAGCTTGATTTTATTAGATATGGCTAGGATGACTTCTGGTAAGACTTGATTTGATCATTGTAAGTGTCATTCACATCCTAGATCTGTTCACTGAGGTGCCTAGTACTTGTGAAGTCGGCTACCATTGATGGGAGTATCAAACGACGTCCCATCTAGTCGTTCAAGGTTCACGGCTCCATGGCTCAAGATTTTCTTTACGCGGTACGGGCCTTCGCCTGTGAACTACAATTTTTCCTTGATCACCTTAGTTTTGTACATGAGGACTAGGTCTCTAGATCAAAGATCCTTCTTGTGAACCGGCGATCATGCCTTGCTTTTTGTCGTGATTTCTTGGCTGCTAGTGCATGTTTTGCCAATATTCATGTCTCGTAGAGTTTGTGTAAGGCTTCACGGCGTAGTTCTAGAGATTTGGATTCATCATTAGAGAAAATATGGGCCCAAAGAGGGCCCTATAAGAAATGCCATGTAGGATAAAGAAAAATAACTATAAAGTAGTTATAATATCATTTTCTAACTTCTTTACGCATCTGCTCGCACTACTTTCCATGTAAATGAATGCACCTTAGTTTAGTCACATCAAACTTCACTGGTGCTTAACCATAGTTAAAATATAATTTTCAAAATGATGAAATATTCTCTCCCAAAAGTTGGGAACACTCAAAAATTTGAATTAGGAGTGACAAAGTCTATGCCATCTCTATCTCCAGGGTCAAATATTAGGAAAACTTAGAGCCCGAAGAGGGCCTTTGAAAAAGATGATTTTTTATTTATTTTTCTTATTTTTGTTGCCATGTGGACCAAGTAAAACCTTGAAATTGGGGTTCTACGTAACGTAGAATTTTCCAAATATAAATAAAAAAATCTTTTAAAATATGTTGTTGTTTTATCGGGCAACATGTGGAAATGCTTTGGTTGATGAGGCCTGCCCTTCCAGCTCATCACTGTCCAAAGAGACCCAAAAATATTGAAAATGAATATGATAGATGGTTGAGATGAGAAAATCGATGTACTATTAATGTATATGCATTGTCAAATCATGGTTAACAGGGTTAACCAGAGTTAATTCATGGCACCAAATAGATCAGTGTTTCAAATTTACGCCAACACATTTTCTCAGATTCATGGCTTTTTGTCTACACAAATTTTCAGATTCATAGTTCATTGTTTCAGATTTTTGCATGCACATTACGAATGGCGCCATCAAGGAAGCCGTGCTGCTCAATCAACTTTGTGCTTCTATTCAACGAGGCAGATGATAATGGATTATGGGTGCCAAGAAAATATTCAAAAAACTCTTGGGCTTTGATGCATCCATACCTTCACCAAAAAATTTATAGCCTATTTTCACAGTATTGTACATGCCTACAAATTTTTGTTAAGAACTGATAAGCCAAACTAGTATTCAGTGTAATGGACCCTCCAAATTCACCTATAAGTTGGCTGAATTCGGTTCATTCTCACTTGTGCTAGCGAAGCTCTTGCCAATTTTTTCCGCAATCAAAGCCTTCCAAACTTGTTGAACTACTTTCTGATATACATTTGCGCGTCTTAATTTTCGTTTTTGATCATCATGTCTTCCCTATCATGATACTTCCTAGCACAAGCATGGTCACTCAGTGGATGACCCTTGCGGAGCCTCTACTTACTGCAATGGGTATTCATGAGAGAGTCTTTTCTGGACGAATCAAGGGGCCAACATTTACGAGGGTCCTTCCCGTACAAAACATGATTGTCTAGCATGGAATTATGTTGAGCTGAAGGCCATATCATCGGATGTAGTGGTTCACACCATTCCTCTGGTGATGGAGCAAAACTCGTTGTTGGTAGGCCTTATCGGTCTAATCCGCACTACGCCCAGCTAATTCAAGAAGAGTTGAAGAAGCTTTTCGATGTAGGATTCATCTATGAGATGGAACACACAAACTGGGTGTTGTCGATCATGGTGGTGCCCAAGAAAAATGAAAAACTTCAAATATGCATGAACTACAAGAAGCTCAATGTCATTACCAGCAAGGACCATTTTCCCTTACTCTTTAAAAAAAATGTGTTAGAGATAGCCGGAGTAGAAGCCTATAACTTTTTAGATGGGTTTAGTGGCTATAATCAAGCATAAATAACCCTAGAAGACCAGCACAAAATTGCATTCTCCCATGACTGGAGAACATATGTGTATAAAGTGATGTCATTTGGACTATGCAACGCTTCTAGCACCTTCCAACGAGTGATGAGATATGCTTTCAAGGATTTCCTATGAAAATTTCTTGAAATCTTTATGGATGACTTGTGTGTTCACTCTTCTCGAGCCGAGCATCTATCTTGCTTGGAAAAAGTGTTCATTCAATGTCAATTGTTTGGCATATCTCTAAACCTAACCAAATGCCAATTTTTGGTCATGCACGACATAGTGCTAGGCCACATCGTCTTGAGGCATGATATCGCCATTGATGTGGACAAAATCCACATAATACTTGCACTACCTAACCTTGGAACTATGCGCAAAGTATATATCTTTATGGGACATTGCAATTGTTAGCGGAGATTTGTCTTAAACTTCACAAAGCTGGCCCGTTTGATATAGAAAATGACCATCTAACTCGAATGGACAACTAAAGCCACTGAGGCATTTCATAAACTCAAGAAAGCCTTAGTCACTGCACCAATCCTATGACCCCCTATTTGGACGGTAGAATTTCATGTCCATACAAACGCTTCTAAAGATGCTTCTGACACAGCTTGGAGAGTACAAGAAGGATTATCCAATCTACTTCGCCAATTCCTACGAAGATGAACTACACAACCACTGAATGTGAAATGCTAGCCATGGTATATAGTGTGAAGAAATTCTGTCATTACCTCCTAGCCAATCCATTCATTTTCTTCGTAGATCACCAAGCCTTAATGTCATGCACCATTGGACAAATCACTAGGTGGTTGCTGTTTCTCCAAGAGTTTGACTTCAAACTAGTCGTTCACAAGGGCAAGCAACACTATCTGGCTTATCGACGCTGTCCCTTTGCAGGTTGCTAACATCATTGGATATCTTATGTCAAAATGTCCATCCCTAGAGATGAACAAGATAGAATGATGCAGGTTGTTCATCAAATCTTCTCCCTACATGTTGATAGCTAGACAACTATATTGCAAGTGCAACAATGGAATCATACGTTGATGCATCTTCACGCATGAAGTGTCCCAAGTAGTAAGCATCACTTACAAAGGAATAGGCGAAGGGTATTTTGCTGACAAAGCTACCAACCAAAAAGTGCTGCAACACAGCCTATGGTGGCCTACTATATTCAAAGATATTCATTACCATCTCAAAAAGGTGTGATGTGTGCCAACGGTTCAAGTGCACCCAAGAAAAGCATAGAATGTCGTTACGACCTATCTTGGCCGAGATGCCATTTGAGAAATGGGACATAGACTATGTTGTCCCTATTCGTCTACCTACGTGTGGCTCCCAGACTCGTTACATCATCATAGCCACTGACTACCAGACCAAAGGGATTGAAGCCAAAGTAGTGAGGAAGTCTGACGCCAACTCCACTGCTAAGTTCATGTATGAAAATATCTTAGTACGTTTTGGGTGCCTATTAGAACTTGTGAGTGATCACGGAACACATTTTTTAAACGAAACTATTACTCACCTATTGTCTTTGTATCTGGTTGTCCATAGGAAAAGCTGTTACGACCATATTCCGCTAAGGACATGGAATAGTCCTAATATGGTAGACCGGCCCTCCAGTGTTCGAGATTATTGGTCATGCCTAGATTTTATTCCACATCGAGGCCTGTTGGTGACTAATGACCTTGAGAGGACCCAGGCACTCTAATTGAGACATATGAAGTAGTGCATGTACATGTGACAGTTATAGGCAGGAGGAGTGCATGAAGAGTTGTGACCTATTTAGAGTTGACCTGCACGGGGATTTGCCTGGGTTCATGCACACGATCCTACTCTCTATATATTGAGGTATAGATTATCCCATTGACGACTTTGGTCTAGGTTACCTGTACAGCTTTTCTCCTCTTGCTATCACATGACATGGCTTGGGGGCTAGATCCAAGAGGATTCTCCAGGAGGGATCTAGGATTGATTGGGTGGTTTTGCTCCATAGTCTCTCTTGTTGTGTTTTCTTATCCTCATCTTAGGGATTTTCTCTAGTGGTCTTTACATTGGTATCAAAGCCCGGCTAAGATGCGGTTTTGGATGGGATGAAGACAAGCTCTACACCGAATTGGAAGTTGTGAGCGCTTGGATTTACGTCCTGGTGGGAGTGCTATTTTCTCAAGGGAAGTGGATTCCGAAATTCCGGTTTGAGCATGTTTTTCAAAATTGGTAGAGTGCACTTCGATGTGTGTGATTTTGTTGAAGATGCTAGGAATAAGTCTGAATTCATTAGTGATTTCCTACTCCTTGAGAAATCTTCCAATTGCTCTTATGGATCTACTTTGTTGGATCTTGGCTGCTTGCTATATAGCAATTCTGCTTGGCTGAATAATATGCATGAGTTCTAATTGTCCATCTGGTAATGTAACCTTTTATTCATTGACGGATTGATTTTTGAATCGATTTGTCTTGTGAAATGAACTGAAAGTTGATATTGGATTCTAGAAGTTGCATGTGAGGTTTTGAAGTTTTTTTGATCCTCTAGTTAGCATGCATATTGATGGACAAAAGTTGGATATGATGTTATTTAGTTTTACTAAATTGCAACAGAAAACAAGTAGTAAGCGATTGTAGAACGGCATATGTTTGGATTTAAACAGCTCCCTATTCAAACAATATGAAAGATTCTAAATGTGAGTGAATCATAATTGTTTGGAGCAGATTAAATGAATATGAAGTAGAACCCTCACTATTGCTCAGGCTCGTGGAATAGCTTGAACTCTTGTTTTCCAAAAAATTGTGGACTGCTGCTCGCTCTTTTTCCTTTCCATGTGGATCTTCATGAATGGCATAGTCACGCTTTGTTGCAGGGGATTGGGATGTGTAGGAGCATCTGGAACTCTGTTTTCCAGTAGGATAAGCAATGCTATCTTCGCCCCTTTCCATAAGAACGTGAGGCTGTGACATTGAAGATTGGAAACAGATTGTGGTAGGGAGCGCAACATGCAGGCTGTGTGTGTAGGAGTGGCAGTGAGGACAGACATTTTGGAGATGTAGGGACATCAGAGGAAGCTTTCCAAGTCTACATTGAGTTGCAGATTTGATTTATTTTTGGAAGCTAGAATGAGTGAACCTTGTTCTGCAATTTTTTGCAAACTAGATGTTAAAGAGATATGAGGAACGAGCTTCATGCTTTGTGCCTCTCGGAATCTCTTCTCCTCTTGCTTTGTGGAAAGTTATCTCTCCCTCTCATTGTGTAAAGCCTCGTTGCTGGCGACTATGTGCTGTGACTGGTTTTGGAATTGTGAGATCCAACCTCCCGATCCAGCCTCCTGACCTGCATGTAACCTCTCTCTCGCTCTCTCTCTCTCTCTCTCTCTCTCTCGTTGGAGGTTGCGGCTGAGAAGGCTTCTGGCAGCTATTGCGCAGTTATGACAGGGATCTGTCTAATGCAAAACCTTAGGGTTTTTTGGGATGATGGCATGTATGATTTTTGGTGTCTATGTTCTTTCCTTTTGAGCATAAATATTTTTTTTTAAGTTGAAGCATGTGGTTGGACAACAGTTAGAGAATTGCATGAGTGTCTACACCAATGCTTGTTGCATGCTGGTTGACCGAGGTTTTCTAAGGGCCCACATTTTATAACTTTAAAGTTGGTTTGAAAAATTGAATTCGAAATAGATTCGGTGAATTTAAGTTACTAGCACCCTGTTAGAGGAATTATGTTTCTTGGTGCTCGGCTATCAGTGCTATAATTTAGACGTTTCTTCCTGAATTTTGGAAGGAGAGATATGGTTTTTCTTTTCCATGGTAAATATGCATAAATAGGTTTTATCAACTTAACATAAGACTTTTGGGTAATCAACTTTGGTGTGTTACCTTGTCTAGCCTCGTTTTTTGGAACTTTGGTATCGTTGTTTTTGTGCCAAGCTGTAATAGTCGGTCTGATCTTTTTTTCTAAATCAATTTTGACAAAATGATGGTAGTGGGATAGTTCTCAGGCATGTACGTAAAGGGATTCGATTCCTTGGTACTATGCTATCTAACCACTTAACTCTGGAGTAATGATACTCCCAGTAAATTGAGTAAAATGGTGTTTTTAATTTTTCCTTTTCAACTTCGATGTTGCACCGATAGGCTTATCCTCAATGATTTTGATCTTTAAAATTGGGCAAACTAAAGCTTTTGAGATACTTGTTAAAGTGAATAAATGGAATAAAGGTCATAATTTTTGGGGGTAACTGTGTATTGAATATCGTAAAAGAGTATCCGAATCCAAAATTTATGGATTTTCCATTAGGTTTAGGCAACTTTAACAAAGTAATACTTTAGCTGGTGTAGTAAAATAGGAAGTAGCCAGGCATTTACTTGTATCATAGAAATTTTCGGAGCCTTCGCTGATAAAATTTTGGGTGACCGAAAAATCTAAGGGAGGAAGAAAATGTGACACCTGAGTGGGTAAATTTGATTGTGTTATGTAATTTGGATTGTTAATTAATCCCTGTAAGGAAATTGCATAGCACCGGTTTATTTGAATTCTTTAAGTTGAATTTATTTTTAATATCTATAGGACCATAAGTTGACCCTACTTGTTATTGGAAATTGTGACATGGAACGAGAATGACACTTGGTTCACATTTGTACTATAAAGAAACTTATTTCTAAGAGTTGGGACTCTCAGATGGTGGAAATTTGTGAATGATAGTACCAACCAGATGGGCACTAAAACCATGTACAGATTCTTGTTAAATCACAATTGATCCATTAGGAACAAATATGGGGGTACTCAAGTACTTGGTGGAATAGATATGTGCATATCTGGTATTAAAAATCCAGATAGAGTTTTTAGATCTTTGAATTATCGAATAATGCGGGTAAAGATCTTCTTGAAGATCGGATCCTATGTCAGATATAGGATGGTCATATAATCTTTTTGATTTTTTGTTGTGGAGATCTAAAAGCAAAGAACTTTCTTGGAGAGAAAACTGATGGTATGGGAATCGGTGATTTCAAAGGAAAATTCTTGTGCGAGAATGATCTGTAGACCTATGGTTAGTTTTTACATTATTAGTGAGCTAATAGTTGAAACTATTGGTTAAATTTGTTTAGGGTATTTGGAGAGGTTATGAGATATAGATTTGGATCCTTAAATGGTATCTCATAAATTCCAAATCAGAAACCCTTAAAAGCTATTTCTCTTTAATTTAAACCTCTACTTTTGAGAAATTTCATAAATATGAGTCAATTGGATTGAGATTCATATAATTCCTTCCAGTGTAGAACTAGTTAGAATTAAAGTAGAATCACTATGCTATTGTACTGTGGGTCCTAGCAGTCGATAAGGATCAGTTGCCTCGCCACGAGGCAAGTCGACGGGACACGCGTCCCGCCAACGACAACCTAGGCCATGCATGGGTTGCTTGATTGAACAACTATATGTACAATGTAATTTCATTTTGAGAAACACAATTACTATGTGAGCTTGCTGTGGAGAGTGTTTTCTGACTGTGTTACTATGTAGCATGATCTGTGTTCCTGTTCGAAGCAAATTCTAAGTTTGTATCAAAGTCGTACAGGGAGTGTACACACAGTACAGCATCGTCGTTGAAGAGAGCTTCGGGAGAACAGTCTTCTGAGAGTTCGGGGTTTACGGCGGGTTGAAGACGGAAAGAGAAACACTGGTGCAAAGAGTATAGCACACAGAAGCTTGGTGAGCTTGAGACTGTATGAAGATTCAGAGACTAGAGTTGTCGGCTGAATCAGAACCTCAACAAACGGAATTTTGAAATTTCGAAGGAAGGCTACTTGGTGTTTGTAGTTAGTTAGTGTGCACTTAATCGGACACCGTTTGACAAACGGATTGAAGCAACACACTTCTAGCAGTAGGGCAACCTCAAAGGAAGAGGATTGGCCTAACAGAGAACTGCGAACAGGAAGCCAAGATCAGTTTTCTGAGAAAAACCTTGGCTTAGAGTTTGGAAGCTCAAAAACATAGATTTCTCTCCATTCTGAATAATTTTGGAAGCTATGAAATTCTAGAGGAGGGTGCTCTAGCAGTGCAAAACAGATCTGAGAAGGCTGTGGCTGGCCATGGAAGTGTAAGGGTGCTGGATCAAATCTCTGAGGGCATCCATATCCAAACTTTTGGAGAAAAGAGAGAAGAAGAGCTTGTGGAGCTCACGCGCGACCAGTGCATGGGAAGACATAGTGTCTTCAGGGCGCTAGCGGCTGGTGGAGGAGGATCAATTACACAAATTAAATCCGGACCACTAGATGAAGTTGGGGAGAATGGATGGTGGAGATTAAACGGTCAGCAAGCAACAGGGACCATGAGATGTGAAGAGATCGTTGGATCTCCTTCCTTCCATGGAAAACTTCATTAGAAGGGGCTGAAGGGCATTTAGCCATTCAATTTCATTAAAAATCTTCACTTTGAAAGTTGAGTTAGGTCCAGCTTCATTGAAGGTTGGAGTCTCTTCAAACTGAAGAAATAGTTCAAAAAGTGAAATCTCAGTAGGAGGCTCAAAATATCACATAACCTAAAGAGTGTGATATGCTCTAATACCACTGAAGAGTGTGATATGCTCTGATAGAAGTGTGATATACTCTGATACCACCGAAAGAAGTGTGATACGCTCTGATACCACTGAAGAGTGTGAATAAATCAGGATCGCAGTCGCGAAGCTTTCGCAAAGGAACCACGACTCTCTTGCCCTCAAATGGAGTTCAGATGCGATTGCTGGACAATGTCAGCTCCAGAGTGTAGTCAGACACTACTGATCTACGTTTATAAAATTAATGCAGCATTCAACATAGTTTCAACCAAGGTGCAGAAAGGAAACTTAGACACACGAATAAATAGCATACGCATTTGCATTCGAGATCAGATACAACAAGAAAATTATCTATATTGATCTGTCTCTAATTTTTTCAAGCACTGCATGCACATCCACGCAGTGCATTGGCGTGGGAGAAACACACTTCTCTCATGAGCAATCGTCTCGCTTTACTAGCGGACAGTTGGATCTACAGATCCTAGACAGAATTGTCTTTGCAGGCAGGCGGACATGTATTCTGTATTTCGTCTTGATTGCTTACTTGCATCAGACTACTACATTATACTGTATGTGTACTTTGATAATCTATATGTCAAGTATCATCTAGTTAGTATAGTCGCTCTATGTAAATCTAAGATTAGAGTGATTAAGCATCTACAACTAATCAAGGAAATACAAGAGTGGCAGATTAGCCACGACCTAAAATGTATCTGCTGACATCATGCCATCAGATCAGATATCTGTACTTTTGGGTACTTGCATGATCTTGCTGGTACTCTTTGGAGCATGGAGGACAGGAGAAGGTTTTGTTTTCGTCATTGGTCTCGTTTTGGTCGTTTACCTTCTCTCGTACTGGACCACAAAAGATTCTCGTTCGTGAATCTTTTGTGTTCGTGAACCGTTCGTCTTCGTCTACTTTGACTTTCGAGATCGTGAACCATTCGTCTTCGTTTCTTTTGACTTTCATGTTCGCGAAACTTTTTGTGCTTCGTGCCTCCTGACTTTCGTGTTCGCGAAGATCTTCGTCAGCTGAGGGCTAAAAGCTAGCAAGGCTTTGTAGTTAGAAACAATTTGTTTCTTCATAACCTTTGTTGATGATTATAGTAAATTTGCCAGAGTGTACTTTATTCAGAATAAATTTGAAGCACTTGATAAATTCACTAAGTATGTGGATTGGGCAGAGAGATATACAGGCAACAAAGTGAAACAGATCAGGACAGATCGAGGTGGTGAATACATCTCAAATTGCTTCACTGACTTCTGCAATGATCGTGACATCATTCTCAGAAGGACTGTAGCCTACACACCGCAACACAACGGTATTGCAGAAAGAAAGAATAGAACCCTGATGGAAGCTGTCAGATGTATGATGGCCTACTCGAAGGCTCCAAGGGTACTATGGGCTGATGCAGTAGCTATAGCTGCATACATGAAGTCTGGTGTCCCTCACACGACACCACACGAGTTATGGTGGGGTAGAAAGCAAAACCTGTCTCACATCAGAATCTTTGGCTGTGCAGCTTATGCACATATTCCTGATAAGCTTCGAAAGAAGCTTGATGAGAAATCTGAACAGGGATTTCTGGTAGGTTATGACAACAATTCGTCATACTACAGAATTTACATGCCAGACATGAACATTGTGAAGATAGTGAGAGATGTCAGATTTGATGAGAGTAGGACAATGGCCAATGATGATCCTATCAGCTATGAGGTTATGGAAAGACAGTACTATGACTTGCCACCAGTGACAGAGGGAGCAAAAGACGAACACGAAGAGATTTTCGAGTTGCCTCACATTCGAGTGACGAATTAGAAGACGAAAGATTCGAGGGGCAGCCTACTGCTACAGTTCCTATGAACCAGGATGGTTCCGGACTTAGCAGAGCAGACAAAGACAAGAGAATTGTTGTCCCAGGAGGATCTCCTAGAAGAGCACCAGCAAGATACGTGCCAGGCAGCTCTACTTCTACATCAGAGGAGTTCTATGGATTCAGTGGCAAACCACAGACTTTTGAGGAAGCGATTGAATGTCCAGAGAAGGATAAATGAATCCAAGCCATGAACGAAGAGATGGAGTCCATGAGGAACAACCAGGTATGGATGTTGCAGCCATTACCACATAAGTGCAAGACTGTCAAATGCAAATGGGTTTTCAAGCTCAAGTATGGACCGGATGGAAATGTCTCGAAATACAAGACAAGACTGGTAGCGAAAGAATTTTCTCAGAGATATGGTATTGACTACTCCAAAACCTTCTCTCCTATCGTCAAACATTCGTCCCTACGTTTGTTATTTGCATATGCAACTACTTATGACCTCAGGATCCACATTGTGGACGAGAAGACAGTCTTCTTGCATGGTGAGTTAGATGAGGAGGTCTACATGGATCAACCCCCTGGATACGTCTCGAATTCACTTCCTGATTATGCATGCAGAATGCATAGAAGTATCTACGGTCTGAAACAGTCAGCTCGACAATGGTACAAAAAGAAGGATCAAGTCCTGAAATCATTAGGATTCAAGCCATTGATGGCTGATTCCAATGTGTATGTCAAAGCTACAAATGGGCAGATCATTATTGTGGATGTATATGTGGACGACACTCTGATACTTTGCAAGAGTGAGAAGCTGATTGCTGAAGTGAAGGAAGACATCATGAAACATTTGGAGATTGTGGATCTGGGAGAAGCCGGATATTACCTTGGCTTGCAAATTGAAAGGGACTATGAGGGAGGTAAGCTATACCTTCACCAGTCCAGATACACCCAAAAAATCCTAGAGGATTTTGGGAAGCTAAATTGCAAAGGAGTGAATACTCCAATGCTCGTAGGAACGGTGCTGACAAATGATGATTGTCCGAAGACTGAAGAAGAGAGAGAATGCAGCTCACACCTTACAAGAAGCAGCAAGGTTCGCTGATGTACCTTGCAGACAACACATGTCCTGACATTGCTTATGCAGTGTTCAAGATGAGCCAATTCTACACGAATCTAGGCTCGACACATTGGAAGATTACAAAACAAATTTTGCAATATCTTCAATTAACGAGAGATTATGGCTTGTGTTATTGTCGTGATGCAGGTTTCAAGATGCTTTCCTATAGTGATGGTAGTTGGGCATCCCTCAAGGATGATTGTAAAAGCGTCTCAGGAGGATGCACCATCGCGTCCAGCAGTTCTATGGGTCAGCAAGGGCTCAGTCATCCTACAAAGCAAAGTACATTGCATCAGCAAATATGGCCAATGAGATGATTTGGCTCAAGCAATTCCTGGACGAATTGGGAGAAACAAGGAATGAGCTTTTGGTCTTGTAGATGGATAACACATCTGCAATACGTCTAACGAAAGATCTCGTGTTCCACTCAAGAACGAAACACATCGCGATCAAGTACCACTTGATCAGGGATCTGATTGAGAAAAAGATATTGCAGACCACCTTCATTGGAATGAAAGACATGGTTACTGACGTCTTCACCAAAGCCCTAGACAAAGGACTTTTTGAGAGACAGAAGAGCAGTCTTGGAGTCGTCAAGCTATCATGCTTTGAGAGGGAGTTGAAGAAACAAAACGTTTCTATTATCAAAGCTTTGCTAGCTTTCAGCCCTCTGCCTGACGAAATGTTCGCGAACATGAAAGTCAAAAGACACGAAGCAGAAATGTTCGCAAACACCCTGACAAAAAGACACGAACGAAAAAAAATTTGTGATAGAGAATTTTTCGCAGTACAAGGGAGAAAGTCAGACGACACAAAATTCTTAACTCTACAAGTATACTTCCTAAGCGATTCCTTTGGCTTTTTCTCAACAGAATTAAGTCGTGCCAACAATCTAGTGAAGTATCTTATCTCCCTAAACTGCTTAAGGAATGTTGCTTTTAAAGCGTTCCAAGTATTAACCGTTTTCGGTACTAATTGATTGTACTAAATCCTAGCCTGCTTTCACAGAAGACCTGGCAAAATTCTAACTTTGTCCTCGTCTGTATGTTCTTTATTTGCTATAGTAATAGATTCAAACTGGAACAAATAACTGTCCGCATCTTCAGGCGATGATCCCTTAAAGAAATTGTATCTAATTTTGGTAGATGTGGGTGGTGCTGGGTTCACCATGTTATCAAATGGTGAACTAGAAGGACTAGGAGGATCAGGATCTAGACTACACTCAGATGATGGTTCTGATGAAGAAGATTTTGATTCTGAACTTGGTTCGGAAGTGGAATCAGACGAATCTGATTCTGATGAGTCTGTTGAACTTGGTGTTTTAACAGACCTTTTTTCAAATGAATCTACAAACGCTATAGTAACGTTTAGAAGATCGTTAGACGTTTCAGTTAATCTTGCTCTAACTGAAAAATTTCGCAAATTCTGCAGATACAAATCTCTAGATTTCCTATATGCTTCTAATCGTTGTGCACGCTCTAAACGTTTATGTTCAATAGTTGCTTGAGAATGTGTTCTTGGCATGCGTTACATGAAAAAGATTTGTAGACTTAATACACTTAAAAATATTACAAAAGATGAAATTCATCTCCCCGACAACGGCGCCAAATTATGTGGTGGCCTAGTCATTATAAATTTCCACAAAATCAATGAATTAAGTAGTATAAAAGGTTTGATCGTTCCCCAAGAGAGAAAATAATCTCTTCTTTTGTATGATAAGTATATGTAAGAAGGTGAATGGAATGTGATGTGTAATATTCACAATGATTACTAAAGCGACATATCTGGTTATCCAAAGATATTTGGGTAAATTGGCATCTAGAAACACCAATGGTGAAACGATTTGGTCAAGGTCTGTGATTATAAAGGTTACTTTATAGTCCAGGCTCTTAGGATAACAGTAAGCAATCAGACCAAATTGCAACTAGAAAATAGATTCATCAAACAGAATCAAATCGGCTGATGATTCCTCTTAATTGAACACAGAAAATTAGTTCTTATCATAGGAAGCAAACATAACAGAGCATCAGTCAAGTTCGTTATCTGAACACATAGCTCATTCATAATTGAAAGAAGATCTGCTTATGGTTATGCTTAACAGCTTTGGCTAATTCCCTGCACACATTAGTTAGAATTGTCGCTCTGTGGTGACGCCTGAAAATCCAAGTTAGAGTAACAGAAATTCAGTAATAAATGAAAAGTATGTGTGACGCAGACAGACGAGTATCACAAACAGTTACAGATCGTTCACAGTGTATTTGCTCAATTGATAAGAAGTAATGTTGTAAGAGATGGCAGAGGGAAAAAACGCTCAAGGTTATAGAAACTGGCTCTCTTCTCTCTATTGATACTCAAATTTGTGCATGTGTACAATGGCACAAAGTGCCGATCTTATAGAAATGAACACTGGCTTGAATGACGTTTACCAACCATTAAGATGTCTGTTGGGATCTGCTAATGTGTCTCTATAGAACGTCACACAAAACATTGCGAGTTCTAAACTAAAAGTGAATTTACAAGATGCAAATAGTCCTTTACATGAATTTAGGCACTATAGCATATTTACATGTATAAAAATTGAAAATTTTCACAATATGAAACAATAACTTTGGATAATGTGGGATTATGAGGCTCCACAACGGTTGTGGTACCCATGTTATTAATACCCCCGATAGTTATTATACTAAGAATCTCTGTTGTCTTAAGCTGAGGTCACCCAAATTAAGAGCGATTTACACCTCTTTTACTTGTCACTTCCACCACTTTTCCTTGTTGTCTTCCTATCGTGCTATAGCACATTTTGCAATCTATCATCACGATTTTTTTATTCTCTTTTGTAAAACGCTTTCCTCTTGATTCTATAATATCATTGTGGATTTGTCATCTTCATTTTCCAGAGGAATGGCATATAACCGATTATGGAAAACCAGGGTAGAAATTCCATATGAATAGTGGAGAGCAAGAGCAGAGCTATTCAAGCTTACTTTAGTCAAATATAAAGATAACTCACTGCTGTTGACAGATATCTATAACTTGACGAATGATTTGATTTGTTAGAAAGAGAAGATTCTATTTATTTGAAAACAAAGGATTATAAAGTTAACCATCTGAAGAATCCTGCATGTCTAGGTTTTTGTCAGGTGGATGTGCGATATGGTGTTTTTGCACAGATAGAAATGCTACCATATCAGCTTCAAACTCTGGATATTTGCTGCAATCACATGATGAAGAACTAGTAGACTTTGCCACGATCTCTTATCAGACTTGATTTCAATTACGAAGCCAAATTATGCTTCTTGAAGATCAATTGACCAATCTGAGATGGGATGGTAAAGATCTCACCTCCTTCATCAGAAGAATGAAGGACCTGTTCCTTTCCCTACACAATTTTGGAACAGAGAATACAGTCTCAATAGAGAACAACTCATATATCTGTTGCGGCTCTACCAAGATTATTTTAGACGACCCGAATATTGCTTGCTAAAGATCCATAGATGATCCTTGAGAAGGCTGTAATCGAGATCGGAGAAGAGGTGAAGTCTGTGAACACTTGATGACAAAGATAGCTCTGATCAAGCTCTCTACGACAACAAAGAGAAGCAAAAGAAGAATTTCAAGCCTAAGAGGGAGTCAAACCAAAGGTAAGATCGAAAGCGGCAGTCAGAGGGAGTCAAAGGAAGCAGATGGAAGAGCAAAAATAAGCCGAGAGACAACAAGATGGTGAGAATAAGACCTGGACAAGATGCACACGAGAAGGCCACACTATTGATAAAACTGGCTCAATCCAAGAATAGAATGCATCCACTGTCACAAGAAGGGTCACGAAGCCGTTGACCACAACCAAAATCCCAGAAACAAGAAAGATCAGAGCAGACGGGAGAGCGATAATAGCTCATCCTATGTGGAGGAACCCGAATCCTCCAAGATGGCCGAAGACAGAGCCCACATTGGCAAGAAGCAGCTTACTTTTGTACTGATGTTTGTGTGACATCAACTTCAGATACACAAGAAATAATTCTTCATTCAGGTGCAATGCCACACTTCGTGACAACAAGACACATGATCACTGATTATCAAAAATCAGAATCTTTCAGATATACAATCTTGGGAAATGATTCCAGACACAAAGTCAGCGGAACTGGAGCACTATGGCTAAACACCAAAGGAAGAGACAGAAAGCTTGATGACACTCTATACGTGCCCACTCTTTAGAAGGATCTACTATATGCTGCCAAGATGGTAGATGCAGACTGACAATCACCTTTGAAGGCGATACTTGCAAAGTGGTTGAATCCGCAACCACTCAGCTCATCACCACAGGAAAGCAAAAGGGAAACTTGTATCACTTGAGGATCCGAGTACCTTCAAAGCAATCTCACCAGATCAACGAATCGATGGATATTGTATGACACAAGAGACTATATCACATGAATACAGTTGTTCTATACAACGCTAGCCGGAGTGGAGCATTTACTAGAGTCAATATCAAAGATGCAGTATGCTTGAAGATCTGTGATGCCTATAACAAAGGCAAGATGTCACGTAGACCATTCACCAAGGATTCTTTCATAATGAAAGAACTTCTAGAACTGGTACACTCTGACATCTGTGGACCGTTTGATGTGGTCTCCCTAGGAGGTTCAAAGTACTACATCACTTTTATTGACGAATTCAGCAAGTTTGCAATCGTGTACTTTATCCACAACAAGTCAAGGGGACAAATTCACGGAGTTCGTGAATTGGCTCATTAACATTGTAAGGTTCAGATTCCAATAAATTAGCAGGAGGAGCTTGTTGTCTTGGTGGAGCTAGCAAAGCTGGTCATTCAGAAAATCCAAGGGAAAAGTTGTGAGACTTGTTCTTAGGATCAAGTCCCATATAGATAGCAGAATCCCAATATTAAAGTTTACAATACCTTTGTTGGATAATCCGAGGATTAAACGAGCAAAAGGTTGTTTTGTGGCCCGTATAATTGCACATATGACAAATAGTATTCATCATTTGTTGCTTCAATGTTGTGGACAATCATTCATGGTGTGATTGCCAGCACAAATTGAACACTAGACATTTTCTCGTCTAGGAAAGGTCTTAGCAAACTTTTCAGGTTCTTTGTTTGCTTTACCATGGAATTTCTCCAAGGCTTTCAACTTTTCATCAAACTGAGACTACATCTTATCCAACTACATTTGCTGCTTTTGACCAAGTTTCTCGAACTCATTGATCATCAATTTTGTAGTGGCATTAATATTTGTGGATGCAATAGTGGTAGATGTAGTAGTGGCTTGCCCCACTATATATGAAAGCATTCCAATATTCATTTTATCATCAGAATCTTCATCATCCTCTCTTATCGCATCGTCCATAGCATTTTGTAAAGACCTATACTTTGTATGGAGTTTCAACTCGCATCTAATCCTCTTAGGTAGACCTGCTAAAACCACATAATCATAGCTTCATCAACAATTAGATCGGGATCACACTCAAATCTAAGGTATTTAACTTGTTCAATATAACCCTTTTCTCTTTCCCATTTTTGTTTTACTTAAAAGGAGACCATAAATTTTCGAGGTTTAAATCTTGTGATGATGGCTTGTTTTACAGCTTTACAATTTGCACGTTTTGTTTCATCTTGATTATAGAACCAATCTTATGCAGTTCCAATTAAGGCCATCGGAAATAGCTTAAGTTTATCTCGTGGAAAAACTTCACCATATACCTCACATGATTTAGAATGGATTTTGAGAAATCGGACAGGATCAGATAACCCATTATACTTTGGAATCTCTAACTGAGGTGACCTTCTAACAATCATTGGTGGAACGTCCATTGTGAATCAATTCAATCAAACAATGAGATTGGATCTAGTTTTTTCCAAAAAAATCCTATCTCAAATCAAATCTGTAAACTTATATCACTTGATAATAATCATATCCTAATTTTCTGGAAAAATATCTTTGATCAAGCAAGAGTGCCCGATGAAAGAATAAGGCCTTTAATAACCCTGACTGCTCAGTTGCTCTTTGAAAAGTGGGGCATTGACTATGTGGGACCTGTGAAACCCTCTTCGATTGGGCAGAAAAACTATATCATTGTAGCAACTGATTACTTTCACTAAGTGGTCAGAAGCCAAAGCCGTGAAGAAAGATAATGCTATTGAAACGGCTAAGTTCCTTATGGAAAATATTGTTTGTAGATTTGGTGCCCCGAAGGAATTACTTTCCGACAGAGGTACCCATTTCTTAAATAAGGTCATTCAAAATCTTACGAAAAGATTGAGTATAAAGCATAATAAAACCACACCTTACAATCCACAAGCCAATGGGCAGGTGGAGAGTACAAACAAGAAATTGATGGAAATCATTAAGAAGACGGTCTCTGATGAAAAAAAAGATTGGGATTCTAAAGTTCCAGCTGCAATATGGGCTTATAATTATTCCCTAGAAAATTAATGCCTATTTGGTCTAAAGAAGGTTTCTAAGAATAATTCTGTGATTCTTAGTGACATGCATGGTAGAGATATGGATACCCTCGTTAATATCAATAAGGTAAAACCCTATTATGTGTGACCATGACAAATACAACCATGAAACCGACAATGAAAGCGAATTTATGGTTTGATGGCGGTGGTCGAATTGTTGGCACCATTGGAGTGATTCTGAAATCTGAACATGGAGTCCTCATTACCAAACTAGTAGCATGTTTAGGTAAAAGTTTCACCTGTAACATGGCAGAAGCCAAAGCGCTATTAGCAGGAATGAAACTGGCCTTTCATAAAAAAGTGACTCATTTGACGGCTAGAGGAGATTCTGCAGTTATATGCAACTTGGTTACTGGCGTGTGGGATGTGAAAAATCCTGTCCTGGCCGTGTACATTAGGGAGATTCAAAGACTAATGAAGCTGTTTGTTGGAATTTATATTCAGCATATCAGAAGGGAATACAATCATGAAGTAGACAGACTAGCTAATGAAGCATTTGATCACGATGACTTTTATGGTTGTGGACCTGTTTTCGATGAGAGCGAATTTATCCGAGGTGAGGCAGATGTGTGGCTAGCTCTGAAACCTTATGCCCACTACGGAATTCGTTGGTTAGAAACTACTATTGTAAGAATGGAAGAACTGAAACCCCGAGCTGTCTGAAAAGCAGTAAGGGTAGTGAGCGAATTTCTATAGTTAACTCCTTTAAGACATACCAAAGGGAGCCTAGCTACAAACTTAGCAAGAATAACATGACAAAACTTCTAGGGTTTATGCAGAAGCAACAACGATAGACCTACCCTAAACGCTACCAGTAGTATAACTTACTACTTTATCCAGCCAGTAATTCCACAACGTGAGGTAACCAACATTTGTGTTGGTTTTGCAAATTTAGCACCTAGCGCTTCTGAAGTTCATATGATATGTAAAAATTTTATCCTATGATCTGTAACCGGACTCCATAGCCCAATGGAGAAGGCACTAAAACTTTAAATGATGTTGAAAATGAGTTAAGCTGCTAATTGTGATCTGATTGTGTTACAGTATTATCAAGCCTTGTATGCAGGACCTGAGATGTTGTTCTTCATGACGATTTGATGCTGATTGGAACCCTTTTGGGTCAGCTTAGGATGCTATTGGCCGGTCCAGGGGGGTAATCTATAGCTGCTTATCTTGAAGACATGTTGTTGTATGGCTTTTGGGTCAGCCTAGGATGTTATTGGCTGGTCCATTGGTCTTTGTGTAACCAGAGATGCTGAGTTCGAAGAATGGGGACCATTCTTTACCCGTGAATGTCGCCACTGTTTGTGGGAAAAAAGACCTCTTTTTTAGGCTATTTTTGATGGAAAATCATTGCCACATGCTATTATGTTGACGCGGAACTGTTAAAAAATGATGCGTAAATGGCCCATAATGGCCGGTTGCACTGCTATTAAAATACTGTTCATTTGCTAATTTACGTTGTATGAAAATTCCATTTATGCGGCCTATGCCCCTAGTTTCCGGGTTTGTCGGGACTAGGAGGTGCCAAGTATTTTCGTAATACAGTTCTAGTAATTAAAAACTTGGCCATGAGCCCATAAAAACTAAAACTGGAAATAGAGCCCAACTTGACTTTGAAATTGCAAGTTGAGGCCAAGTTAGGTGTTAAAAACGAATTTGGGCCAGTGCCCTATTTCTAGAGATAGCTTTTGAAAAGTCATAAGGAGGTGCCCCATTTCTTGAAGGGGTGTGCACCTCCAGCCCATTGAGCCCCTACGTATAGAGAGGGGTGTGGGACAACATTCTCAAATTCATTTCTCTTTGTCTTTGTTGCCTCTAACCCTGTGGTTGCAAGTGTTGAAAGTGTGGGGAACTTTGCTGACATTTCTTTTTGCAGAGATATGAAAGTGGAGAGTGATAATATACTACTCTTAAGATTGCTCATTTCCTTGCATTTGTGTTTATGATAGACTGTAGGTTTGAGTTTTTAAGAACTGAGAAATTAATGGTGATTATTTATTACTAGTTTATAGCCTTGTAGAAATCCCTGCAATTTGTGATCAGAAAAGCTTTGTGTAGATCTATCCATCACTGATCAAAGCCATTCTTCAGTCCTTTCTTGTAGCCAACAAATTTGTTGGCTATCTAACTAACCTGCTGGCTGGCCAGCCTAACCAAAATTCTTTCTAATTATCTACAAGTTTGTTGTGTGCACTAGATCCATTCCTTACATGTTTGTGGCCATCTTCTTCCCTAACCCTGCCTACTACCAGAACTTTGTTGCATGTGGGGAGGTGAGTGAATCAGTATCTCTTCTCAAAATGCACTAGTAACAAACATTCCTGAAGCTTATGCAAAAAAGGACCAAGAGTGGATCCTAATCTGATCCTCAAGAGGGATTGGTTGTGGATTACTTGATCTATCAATCTACTTGAGATTAAGATCAATCTAGATCAATTCTAGACACAAAATCTAACAGGAACAATCATTAATTGAAGGTAGGTGTACTTTTTGGTTTCCCACGTGTGAAACCCTGTCTGAGTACGGACTCCAACCTGAAAATAAAGTACACATTGATAGCACCTCAAAACAATCAAAACAAATGTAGACAAATGGAGAGAATCACTCAAAATTGCCTCCAAAACCAAGATTGGTGTCTCACATTGATCATGGCCAAATGTGGCTCTATATATAAAATAAGTGAGAGATCGTGGTACTGATCATCCCTCTGATCCCACATGTGTGAAGGTGCTTTGTCATATGATGATTCATCATGCAAAACTGACACTTGGACAAAACCTTCTATTTTGAGCACTTTTGGTCCATTTTCCTTCTATATGGAGATCTACTTGGAAATCTTCTAGAAGTCAAAATTCGCCTACTTCAGCTTATTCCACACATGTGAGCTGTCCCCTACACATGTGATATGACACCTAACCAAAGGATGTGGCTCATGCAATCAATAGATTGATGCCATGTGTCATATGTCTAGAAAACTAGTTTTTGGCCTTTTTAGCCACTAGAACTTGAATTAAATCATATGTACAACCTATATGATTATGGTACATGACAAGTACACTATTTTCACACGTGGGAACATGTTCCACACACGTGTAATCATCCTATATACATGATCTTTAGCCTCTACCAAGCTTATTTTTGCATTTTTCACACTCCTCCTCAGAAATCTAGCTTGGTAAATCTAGCTTGATGGAAAACATGATGATCTTGAACTTGACTCCATGGGCTGAATTGGTCTTTGCTGGTTCAAAAGGTGTGAAGATCAGCCAATGAGCTTGATGTTGATCTCAAATCACCATATCCATGATAGTACTTCTTTGATGTTGATATCGTTGATGAGCTTGAGAGCTTTGCACCATCCAAGCACCTCCAAAATTGATCCCTTCCAAATTTCATGTAGATGCTTGACCTTGAGGCTTGCTCCTTCTTCATGTGCATGCACATCCATGAGAAAATAAAGACTTCTTCTTGATTTATTAGGATCACAAAGATCTAACATCATGTTACCACGATCTAGACAATGAGACTCATCCAAATTGGCAAGACTATGCATGCTATAATAACAAAGTGTTTGCATTATATCTTCATGCTTGTTTACCATGCTAATCTCAGATCCAATGAGGCTAAATACTTCATTATGGAGATAAGTGTCTTTAGAAGGTGATTCACTTACTCTCATAAAGAGTTTACAATTTGCCTCAATACAAATCTTCAAACTATGAGTGAACAAATCACTTTTGCTCTTACATGACTCAAGAGCATACATTTGATGAAATAGCCATTTGCTTTCTAATTGATTTAAAATCAATTTCAACCTTTTAAGAACATCATCTATGTTCTCAAGAGAGACTTCATACTCAACTAGTATGGCTTTACTTTAATTTTGAGATGCAATGATCTCACTAAAGCAAATTGATTTATCAAATGACATAAGAGAAGTAAGTATGAGATGTATACCACATGAGATATGTCCCTCTTTCCCTTGAAATGTGAGCCACATGGATTCAACCATATTTCTTGAGTTTATTTTTGGAATCACAATTTGAGAAGGTCTCTCCTCCTCAATCCTTGGCACACTTGAACCTTGAGAAGGATTCTCCTCCTCAATCCTTGGCACATTTGAACCTTGAGATGACTCCTTAAGATCCTCTTCACGGTGCTCCTTTTTGATGGAAATCTGAGACTTCCATGTCTCATAATGATCACAACAAGTATGATCATACAATATGCACTTCCTATGGTTATCAAAATTACTTATGCTAGAACCATAAGTCAAAAAATCACCACAACTTGGCATGATTTTTCCAATATTGAAATCAAAAGGTATTTCCATCTCAATAAGGCTAACTACTTGCTTATGGATATAAGTGTCCACTTTGGATGCTTCACTTATTCTCATAAGAAGTTTACAACTTGCCTTTAAGATTGAAAACTTACAATTTTCATCTTTATGAATGAGCACATCATTCATGATCTTATTGAAACTAAAAGAATTTACATTATGAAGACATTTCCATTTCCTTGACTTCATAACTAATGTAAGTTTTTAAGAAAAATATGCTTTGCTATACTTTAAGGCATCACACTCAACTAGTATTGCCTTAAGCCACCTTTGAGATACAAAAATCCCTTCAAAGCAAAATAGATCTTCATAAGTTGACATGAGAGCATAAATGAAACTATTTTCATTTTGTGACTGATGCTCCTTATTCTTGATTGATTTCTCTTGGATCATAACAATAAGTTTGAACTTATCTAAAGTTCCAAGCAAAATACTTTCCAAGGACATAAAATAAATCCAAGTTACTTTCATGAAAGTGACATCTATCTTTGCATCTTGAACCAAACAATGCACTTTCAAATGAAAAATTTCAAAAGGTTTGACATGTGTTGTGATGAAATCTTGAAGACAAATCTTGCAAGTCCTTATGAGACTCCAAGCCTCATTCACCTTTCCACAAAGAAAACACCTTTCCTTAAACTTGTCCTTCTTGTATTTGCATTTCGAACTTGAAGCTCCATCCTTCACCTCAGCCTCCTTGCCTTGGTTCTCCTTGGATGGATTGGTCTTCTTTTTGTAGCATCTTGAGAAAATATATCCTTGCCACAAAGGTTGCACTTCGGATCCTTTCTTTCCTTCAATAGGATGCCACCTATTGATGCCATGTGAATAAAAACCTATGATATGATTCTACAAATGTAATTTGTGACTTTCAAGAGACTATATTTGAACATCTTCAGTAATCTAGAATGATCTACAAAAGATCTAGCTCACAAACCTAAGAATCAATCTTCACACTAATGACTAGTCACTTGGAAACTTTGCTTTGATCACTAAGACAAAAGCACACAATCTTTGAATCAAATCACAAAATAAATTAGATACAATCTCCTATTGGACTCATCAAATACCAATGACTCTTTTTTTTTAAAGTTGAAATGGATATGAAAAGATTTGACACCTAGATTTTCCTTTTTCACTTGACTAGTTCTCTCAACACTTGAGATTCCTGAACAAAAGATGGGTTTTGTTTCAAACACATGAAAATCAAACTTAATCACTTCTTTTGGACTCACTCTTGACCCAAATAATCTCACTCTTGAGATTTAGAATGAATTTGATTTGATTTGAAAACAAACTATACCACCAATTTTTTACAAATTAAAAATCTAGACAACTAGAGATTCACAAAGATCTCAACCATGCATGAATACTCAAATATGGACTCCTCCTCATTCTAGACATCCAATGGGATCACAAATTGACCCTCACACTCTCACAAAGAAAGCTGAATAGAACTAATTTGAGTTTCATACATTCTATGTCAATTTTTGCTCAACAAATTGAATTCAATTACTCCTATTGGATTCCACCAATTACTCTACTTTTTAAGATTTGGAATGAAATTCAAAATCAAAAGTTGTGATTTTTCTCACTAAGATATTGTGCTTCAAAGAGCTAATACCACTTAGAAAGATTTGATCACCTAGGAGAAGACAAATTCTTCGCCTATAACAGCACATAATGAGCTTCTAGGTCTTGCCCTTTACAAAGGAAGGAACTCTTTAGAAAATTGGATCTCTCTCTACACATTTGTCATAGACACATTAATGACTCTTTTCAAACCTTACAATCACTCAAACAAATTGAGTAGGGTTGAACAATGTGACTTGGATCTCAATCTCTTTTCTAGAACTCTCAATTTAAGCCAATCTATGTCAAATTCTACAAAAGATTTGCATAGATGCTCTATATGCACTAGAAACTCTCAAAGGTTTCACTTGGAGGATAGATCCAAGGGTGTTTTCTAGCAAATTGATGCTTCTAAACTTGACCCTATCACTCTTGAACAAATATAGAGTGATGGTACAATGGATTTCAACCTCTCACCTTGCATATCTTAATCTATGATTTTTAGCAAAATCTCTCTCAAATTCAACATGCACTCAAAAAATCAGAGATAATCAATTAATGCACCTAATTCAAGCTTCAAATTTAATTTCTTGGCTGATCTAATCCAAAAACTAATCAAGGGATTAGATTCTTTATAGAAAATGCTTGATTTTGCACCAAAAATCACTCAAATTGGGTATGTGAGTCAAATTCTACAAATTTTTGAAGTTTCTCAATCAAAATCGGAGATGTACGGTCTCACACGTGTGAAAATGATTCCTACAGCCCACAACAAGATCTGGACCAAAAATTTTGAGAATAGCTATCAAATCCAACTCGCTACACAAAATTTGACTAGTTTCCAAAAAACTGCTAATTTTGGCTTTGATTTGGATTAACCCTATCAATTTCAACAAAACCTCTTGTACTAGGCTCTGATACCATGTGGAAAAAGTAGAAAAAGGGCCAAGAGTGGATCCCAATCTGATCCTCAAGAGGGATTGGTTGTCAGATTACTTGAGCTACCAATCTACTTGAGATTAAGATCAATCTAGATCAATTCTAGACACAAAATCCTAACAAGAACAATCATTAATTCAAGATAGGTGTACTTTCTGGTTTCCCACGTGTGAAACCCTGTCTGAGTACGGACTCCAACCTGAAAATCAAGTACACATTGATAGCACCTCAAAACAATCAAAACAAATGTAGACAAACGGAGAGAATCACTCAAAATTGCTTCCAAAACCAAGATTGGTGTCTCACATTGATTATGGCCAAATGTGGCTCTATATATACAATAAGTGAGAGCTCGTGGTACTGATCATCCCTCTGATCCCACATGTGTGAAGGTGCTTTGTCATATGATGATTCATCATGCAAAACTGACACTTGGACAAAACCTTCTATTTTGGGCACTTTTGGTCCATTTTCCTTCTATATGGAGATCTACTTGGAAATCTTCTAGAAGTCAAAATTTGCCTACTTCAGCTTATTTCACAAATGTGAGCTATCCCCTACACATGTGATATGACACCTAACCAAAGGATGTGGCTCATGCAATCAATAGATTGATGCCATGTGTCATATGTCTAAAAAACTAGTACTTGGCCTTTTTAGCCACTAGAACTTGAATTAAATCATATGTACAACCTATATGATTATGGTACATGACAAGTACACTATTTTCACACGTGGAAACATGCTCCACACATGTGTAATCATCCTATATACATGATTTTTGGCCTCTACCAAGCTTATTTTTATATTTTTCACAGATTAGGCGGTTGTTCAAAATCTAACTCTATTTTACCTCACTTGTTAAGTGATTTCTAGCTCATACACGAGTCAGGCTTGTGCATCCTATCGGTATCTCAAAAGCCAGAGCTTACACGTGTGATTTCTTGTTTATTTCAGAGTTTCATAGGCTATCTGAAAATTGCCTGGTAGACCGTTAGGAATTTGCCTTACCGATTGCCATTGAAAGTGCCTGTGATCATGAACGGCCTTATTCTCGAACTTATACCCAATGGAGCTTCAGCTGTGATTGTGGTATAGATCGAATTCTGTTAGCATTTCCTTAGATTGGCAGTCTATTTGGGGGTCATTTTATAATCCTTCAATGGTGTAACCCGAAGGTTATATTATCTAGGGTAAACACAATCATGTGTGTAAACTCCATAAGGCACTTTATGGCTTGAAGCAATCTGCTCGAGCATGGTTTCAAAGGATCAATAATCTCCTTATTGATCATGGCTACACACCTAGCTCTTCAGATTCAAACATTTACTTCAAAGCAGTGCAACAATCTTTTATCATTATCACTTTGTACGTGGATGATATATTGCTTTTCAGCAACAGTACCGATCTGATAAAAGAGGCTAAGACATTGCTATCTTCCGAATTTGATATGACCAATCTAGGTGAGGCTCATTTCTGCCTTGGTATACAAATCCACAGAAATAGAAAACAGAAGTTGGTCTACGTTACACAATAGAGGTACATCTACAACATGTTAGTCAGATAAAATCTGATGAATAGCAAGTTAGCTCTCTCACCAATGGAACCATGACTCAAATTGTCAAAGGACCAGTGTCCCCAAACAATTCATGAGAAGCAGCAGATGCATAAGTATCTTTATCATTCTATTATAGGATCTCTTACGTACGCCATGATCTATACCAGGCCAAACATAGCTTTTGCAGTCAGCTCTCTCAATCAGTTTATGACTAACTCTGGGCATCTAGAAATTTTTACAACTCTTGCTTGATCAACTCTGTAGAGTTTAGGTTGCAGCGATAGGAACAACTTACCTAGGGACTGCTCCATCCTTTATACAAATTCAATCAGAATTTTTTCAGAAACTAAGATACAAAAACTCATCCCACTTAGGAGATCCATCAAGATAAAAATGACTTTAACTTAGTCTTGAGTACCCCAGATACTCTCTTGAGTTAAGTGCTCTTATTCCTAGCAATATATGCAAGAAAATAGCAACCTTCAATCTTGATAGACTTGTCCATCTCTCAATTAACAATGTGCCAATCTATATAAGTATTCATGCCTCTTGCCGAGTGCAAGGATCTTATTACTCCTATCGATAATTCTGCAAGAAATCATGGATAGTCTTGGATTATGATTGTTTGGATCTTTTGGACATTGATTTCCAATGAAAGGGACTTTTTACCTAGAGATTCATGTAAATTGAGATGGCACAAGATTGGTTCTTCAACCTATCGGAAGAAGAAAAAACCACTTGGGAAGTGGTTAAGGCGGCTCTCATCACACAAATCAAGAAAGTTCTTGGAAGATTCATTTCTCTTGCTGAGCAAAGTGAAGATGGGAAAAAGAGAAAGGGTCAGGGATTATATCAAATGGGTCAAACATCTAAGATCCGAGTGCAACATAGCCCTAACTCCCGATCATGCAGTTATTATGTGGTTCCTTGCAAGGTTGCCACGTAGTATCAAAAGAGAACTTAAACAATGGGAGCAGTACGCTACATTGTAGGAAGCAATGGAAGATGCCATCAGGGAGAAATATGAGGGTTCAGATGAGGAATCTTATCCAACCACCCACACTCCAACTCCTTCAGTAGCATCTTCATCCAGTGCATCCAACATATCCACAGAACTGCTGATGGAGCAAATGACAAAGCTACACAAATAGCAGATGGAATAACTAATGGCTCAGTTTGATCGAAAACTGAAGGCCTTGCAAGGAGCTGTAGCATCGATTCCCAATCCACCGAAACAGAACCAACTGCAGTATCCCCACTGAGAAAATGTATGGTGCTCAGTTTGCACTAAGAATCATACAACCAATGAGGGTACTAAAGCAAAACTTGAGGTTGACACAAAGATTTTGCCATCTATGCAACACATCATCACACGAGACGACATTTTGCCCATTTAACCCCCGGATCATACAACAGAAGAGGGGTCCTTATCAGACCTCTTATCTTTATCATCAAGGGACACCCAATGCGGCACCAAGGTATGGCGCGCCGGACAATCAGCAGTGCATGGCCTTACATGCACCACCAGGGTCAGCTAACAACCAAATGGCTCATGTAAATTTAGCATCGGTGGAACAAGTAGTACCAGCAACACTTTAACTTGAGCAGCAACAATGGTATGGGCCGGACGAGATGTTTGTGGATCCAACCATTAACAAATATTACGCGACCTATGCAGCTCAACCTCAGTGTCAAGGTGGCAAAAATTACGGCTGCTACGGATGTGATGAAGGCCATCGAATTGTAGAATGTCCTTACAATACACATCCTTCTGTTGAGAATGCAGATATGGACACTGCTACAAAAAACACTCTAAAAAAGCAAAAACCACTAAAAAAACAACTAAACTAGTTAGTGAAAACCTATTCCCGGCAATGGCACCACTGTAGGGTGTAGATTTAGTTGGTGAGTAGCCCTTCCGCCTATCAGAGAGGGTTAGAACACTTGAATAGGAGCCTAACTATGCTAATATGCTACTTCTAGTTGCGTTCTATCCTTTACACTAACAATAGATGAAGTAGATGCTTTTGCGCATCGATTCTTTGTATTGTTAGTAATAAGTTTATTCTTTTTTACAAATTGGATTAGCTTTGTAAAGCACATGGTTTCGTCCACTATTGTCTTGTGCTCACCTACATTATTGACTTGTATGTTTTGCTATACTTAATCTGATACAACTCTGTTTCTTCTGCGTTCATATTTGTGTCAATTCTGTCTGACTTTGTTATTGCTTAATCTGGTAGTTTGTTTTTTGTGAATTATTATCAGTCTAGCTGTTCACGACTGATTATCAGTCGAGCTCAGTCTAGCTCTTCGCGAATAATTCGAGACTGATAATTAATCTTTCTGACATTTTTGTTGCTTAATGTTTGGCTACTTAATCAGATCGAATGTGATTTCTATCACTAACGTTCTGTTCGAGTTTGGTAGGCGTAGTCAAAGAGTGAGATAGCTCATTCCGCTGCGCATGAACACTCTCCATTCGAGTTTGTTTCTTTTTCTAGTTTCGAGTTCATTTCTTTTCGAGCTATTTTTGTTTCTCACACACCCTCTTTTCCCAACATGGTCTCAGAGCCATTTTTGTAGCCTGTTAAGCTTCTACAATAATAAGACTCTACTAGCCGATAGAGTAATTGTCTTCTTGTTTTATAATTTCGCACCAGATTTTCATACTTAAGTCACTGTTTATGATGCTTGTTTAATTTTTGTCAATAGATATATTTCCGCTATCACTTGACATTATCAGTTGTATAAGACAAAACTGATCAAAGACAAATTGAAATTTACAAGTAAAGGACCGTACAAGGTCAAAGAGATACTGAACTATGGAGCAGTTATGTTAGAACATTTGGACGGAAAATTATTTGATACTCCAATGAATGGCAGCCGACTACGCAAGTTTTGGTAGCCAGTTCAACCAGTTTGATACTCCGATGAATGGCAGCCGACTACGCAAGTTTTGGCAACCAATTCAACCAGTTTGATCAAGTACCTTGTCAATTTTACTTTTGTTGTTTTACAATTTTTTGTTTTTCACTACTTGATTGATTTTTCATTTTTAGAAAAAGACAGTAAAAAAAAAAGAAAAAAAAAAAAAAAAAAGAAGAAAAAAGAATGATGAGCAAAAGTAAAAAAAAGTCATCAAATCAAAAAAAGTTGAAGGAAAGTATTTGCAAGAATCATTTTTTTTATGGAAAAATGCCTTAGAAACTCACGTTTTGAGTTATTTTTTGTACATACAGTTTTGGAAACCTTTGGTGATTTGTCAAATCACACATCCACCTCAGATCTACCTATATTAAGTTGGGCGAAGGTTCTCTAACAAATTTATTACCTTTTTGAAGTTAGATTGATTTCAACCAAGCGCTCCAGTTTCATGCAACAAAATATCGCAATTCGCCAAATCCAACTGTTAGGCAATATGTGCCCTTTGCAAATGATTTGACAATGTTGGTGTCGGTATCTACAAGATGGGATGATTGTCTTCTAACCTTGGATTTTGATCCAAATATTCCCATACTATCGAACTGCAATGCTGGGCGGATCGTGGGAATCAAGATTCATAGCTTGGACAACGTCCAAATGGCTTTCAGACTCAAATAAGTGCTTTCTACCGCACACAAAGGATTTCAACATAGAGCGCTTGGTTTTTGTGGAAAAAGTTCAGTACCATCTCATAAAGGGACGTGAGGCCAATCAGAGCCCGAAGTGAATAATCTTGCGAGGTGTCATGGGACCGCCACCATTTTTGGTGGGGGATACTGTTGGAGGGTTTGCCGATCCCAAGACAATTGTAACCCTAGTTAAAAAGTGAGAGGGATTTGGCACCCTGCGTGTGTAAGTCCAACCCAATAATCACATAGAGATTTGATAATTAGAAAGTCAATATAAGGACTTTAGGCCAATTATGTGGGACTTTTAATGTCGCAGGGCCTAATAGTCAAGTTAGTGAATAAAGTAGGGGTTCTCACCAATTTTCAAATTCAAGTTGGTTTCTTCCAATTTTGAATGGGTTCCCTCCACTATATGAATATTTAGGTTTAGATTAGCCAATAGGAATTGGGACGCCCATCTCCTCAATTTCCTATATAAGTAGCAATTTTGAATTATTGGACATGTTTCATCTTCATTTCTAATACAAGCAGATTGGTCCTCTTATGAAGTGGTTGTGGAATGTCCTTACTCTCTAACTCTTTTTCTCCATCTCTCGTACTTTTTTTATGGTTACTAATTGTTGGATGTGATTGTTATTGAATTTGCTTATTCTTATGCTTTTTGTGAGAGAGAAAGGGAGAGAGAGAAGGGTAAGCTTACATCTATGTGGATCTAGTGTTAATGGTTGTGGGGTTAAATGATAGTGTTAATTGTGAATTATCAATGCATGCTGGATTTTGATCTATGCTATCGCTCTTATGGGATCAAACCTCCGCGTGACATCTAACCTCGTCTCCTTGATGCTTGTGTGCTTGGATCTTGGGTTGAGGCTAGGGTAGGAAATAGCCACAACATTTTGAGTTAGACAGATGGAGTCATATTGCCTACAAAAGTAGAAAACTCACTGATTTAGAAGCATCATATTCTACTCATGATAAGGAGATGTTGACCATGCGCTTAAGTTATGGTGACATTATCTACATGGGTCTAAATTCTTGATTAAAAGTGATCATCATAGTTTGAAATATTTCTTGAACTAAAAGCAATTGAACAAAAAGCAAAAGAAGTGGTTGTCATAAGTTGAATCTTATGATTTTAATATTGAATATCTTAAAGAGAAATATTGATCCATGGTGGATTGATAGTGGTGCTAGTTCTCATATGACAAGTCATACATAGTATTTCTCTTTTTTATTAACTTATGAAGGTGAGAAGAAAGTCATCTACATGACAAATGATGGTGAGTGTGCCATCAAAGGCATTGGTACAATTCCTATTTCACTCTCTACCAATAGGAATATCAACTTGAAGAAAGTTTTGTTCATACCATTTATAACTAAGAATCTTTTTTGTGTAAGTCAAATGCTTTTGACAAGGGTCGACAAGGGTCTAGGGGCGAAATTTGTTGGAAAGGCTTTCTTGATAAAAATGGAGGAAAGGAGTCTTAATTGCAAGAGGAAAAAGACAAGGTAGATTGTTCAAACTTGATGCTTGTGTTGTTGCTAACCAGGATGGATTTGTGGCAAGGGAGCAATTGACAAGTCAAGAGATTTGGCATAAGAGGTTGGGGCATCTCAACTTCGAGGCTTTGAAATGATGGCAAATGGGAAGTAGCCATTGGTCTTCCTAAATCTCTTACAAGTATCAATCATGTATGTGAATATTGTGCCTTATCTAAGACACATAGACTACCTTATAAATGATCTACCTCAAGATCTAGTAAACCTTTTCAACTTGTACATTTGGACATACATAGTATGAGTACAATTAACAATGGTTTTGCTAAGATGTATGTCACATTTATTAATGACTTAAGTAGATTTACTTGGGAATATTTTCTAAAGAGCAAAGATGAGGCGTATGATGTTTTTGTGAAGTTCAAGAATGCAAGGAAAAACTAACTCAGCACCAAGATCAAGTTCTTGATGAGTGACAATGGTGCTGAGTACATTTCAACAAATTTCAAAGCTTTTTGTGATGCACATGGGATCAAGAGGGAGCTATCAAGCCCAAGGACTCCACAACAAAATGGAGTGGCCAAGAGGAAGAATTGAACCTTGTGTGAAGGAGCCAAAGCTATGAGGTTAAGTGCCTACATTGTTTTGGGGTGAAGCCTTGTCATGTGAAAACTATCTTTCCAATAGGTGGCCGAGTGCACTATTAAATGGTAAGACACCTTCTAAAGCTCTCTTTGGTAGGAGATTGCGTGCCAAATTCTTCAAAATCTTTGGATGCACTCGCTATGTCAACATTACATTTGATGATAGGACTAAAGAGGATCCTTTTTCAAGAAGGACAACATACAAAGTTTACATTCCTTCAACTAAGAAAGTGGTAATAAGTAGGGATGTCATTTTTTATGAAGAGAATGTTCCAAAGATTGATGTTGATGGTGGTGTTGTGGATGGATCTAACATTTTGGATGATGGTTGTGGTTATTTGGATGGTGATGGTGGAGATGCTACTCCAAGTCAAGTCCTAAGAACATCCTCAAGGCAAATACAAAAATTATCAAGGCTCACATATGATGAGAATGGGAAGCAAATTGTTGAGGGTACAAATTTTGCTTTTCTAACTTCTTTTGATTCATATTCTTGTGTAGATGATGGTATGCGAAAGGATGGATGTCTTCATGGAATCGAAGTCATTAATGGATCTAGAAAACTGTTTTTGAGAAAGAGTTATGATGGTGTTATGGAAGATCAAGAGGTTGATCTTAAAGTGCGGTTCTAATCCATCTTACTTATCTTACTCATGTTTGAGCAATGTCATGTCAATATGTGGAAATTGCCCAGTTTTGGTGAATCAATGTGCATCTTTTTTTATAAGATGGATCTTAAAGATGGGCTAGTACGATTTGCTGGTTTTGTTGATGCAAATGGAGTTGGGATATCATAATTTTCAAGTATTGGTGATCATTTATGGCAAGGTGGAGGCTCATTCGTGGTGTTTTTTTTGGTAGATATACCTCACATGAGGTGGAATATGGAGGAAGAAAGAAAACTAGCATTCATGATTTTGTTTTCAATCATTTTTTCTACTATTTGATGGAGATATCAAAGGTAGAAGCATGGAGGAACCCATTCATTATGATTCTATATTACTCTTCATGTTGTTTTTTCATCTTGATATGTAAGATTGATGTAAGAAATAGTGAGGCATCCAATATGGACACTATTCTCTATATCAATTATGAAGTCTTTCCATTTCATATTTAAATTTATAGGAACAGACTTATTCATAAAGCATATATCACATCTTGGTTTTTGTTCTAAATTAAATCTATGCTAAAATTAGTTGAAGAGGGAGTGTGAAAATTGTCAACTAGTTTTCTACTTTTCTAGTTAGTTTGGCAATTTGAGCCTAAATGGGGCCAAACTAGCCAATAAACTTCACACGGTTGGTTCACACATGTGAAATAGGGTAGATGAACAATTTTTAACTTGGTTCCAAGTTCATTTGGCTTAGTCATTAAAAGTTCATTTTTAGCTTTAATTTGGCAATTTCGGCCAATATGACTATTTTAGGGCTATCTTTGGATAAGCTTGGCCAAAGGACTCTAGAGAGAGGAGAGAGAGCCATCACTTTAAGCTATAAATAGAAAATAGGTCATGGAGAATGTAGAGCCTAAGTGACATTCCACTTGGAGTCAAGACTATCTCCTTATTTTTTGTTCTCTTCTACTTGTGAGTAGAATACTTGTAAGCTTGATCTATCTCTATTGGAGAGTGGTAATAAATGATTTGTTGTTGTTTTATGACCCATTAATAGAGAATTGGATCAGATCTTTTCATACGTTGAATAGCTTTTGATTCTATCTTGCTTTGGTAGAGTTATCTTGATCAAACTAGAAATTCTATGTGTAGAATTGTCTACAAATTTAACATTTGTTTTTATACTTCTTCCAGTGTGCCTAGATCTATATTTAGGATCATTTGGATCTTAAATTTTGACATTAAGTACATCATCACATCTAGAAACTAACAAACAAACAAAAAGGGTCAAAAGTGGCTAAAGTGCTATCTGCGATATTTTGTTTCAGATCATCAAACAAGGTGGATAGAGTGGTTGTACATAGTTGAATTTTGTTATAACAAAAGTCCACATGTTTCAATTGGCATAACACCTACTTTGCATTATATGGACATGGACTATTACAACCTATTAGTGTGGATTTATCAGAGGTTGTAGTTCTAGCAGTTGTGGATTAGGTTCAACACATGAATGATATTTTAAAAGCTAATCGAGAGCATATAAAAGTAGCATAGATATGAATGAAGCAATACACCAATTAGAAAAGGCCTTTTCATGATTTCGTTGAAGAAAATTTTGTGTATTTAAGGTTACAACCTTCTAGATACACTAAGTTGAACAGAACTCAAAGCAAAAACTTGGCTCCAAGATTCTATGGACCTTTCAAGATTTTGAAGAAGATCAGGGAGTTAAATTATGAATTGGATATACCAGCAACAACCAATATGCATCAAGTGTTTGATGTCGCTCTTTTGAAGAAAAGTCTGGGAGAACACTCAACTGCAACTTCTATATACTAGCACCTTTGGATCATGAAGGTAATATGGTTCTGGAACTAGCCAAAGTTGTTGGATATCGGGACAAGGTATTGTAAAACGACAAGATAATCAAAGAATATTTGATTCATTGGAAAAACGTTCCTGAGGAAAAATTACTTCGGTCAACAACTCATCTATTCAACAATGGCCATGCGTACTACCATGAACCTGTTGGATATGACATTCTCAATCAAAACTACTTAGTTGGAGCATTCACTTTTACAAAGCAAACGTCTTTATTCCTTGAAAAACCGATGAGCCCAAAAAAGTGGAAGTTTTTTAAGGATAACTCAAAAAAGATTTTCTGAATGTTGTTTCAAAACATGTTTTTCACATCGAACATATGTTTTAGGGCATATTTAGAAGGCTTTGTTGACGTGTAAGCTAAAAAACTAAACATCATGTGCATTTAGTAAATTTATTTAGCTTTATCTCAATTACTAACAAAAAGGTCATCTGTACGATGTGATTAACTTGTGCTCACAAAAATTGATAAGGTACATAAATGAGTTGATTGAATCTGCGTGGTGAAAAAAGATCGAAATTTTTTCCTAAAGTACATCATTGAGCTGGTTGAGTTTGCAATTCAATTAACCAATTTTGTCAGTAGCAAAATATTGACCTTCTCAATTGAACAAATTTCAAAATTTTGTATTGATTTTTTTCTTTCTTGAATGATATAAAATTTTGATAAGGGATGATGCAAATTGAAGGTTCGAAAAGGGCAAAATTGGCGCAAGCTTTTGTCATTTGTCATTTAAGTCCTAAAGTTTATACATTATATTACTTTTTCATGAAGGAATCTCTAGTGCCTCTTTAAGTTCAATCTAGTGAAAACCATGGCAAAAGAAATTTTTGGAGCAAATTTTTTTACATGCACCTTTTGCCCGAAGTTGCAAGTAGATAGAAGAGTGTAAAAAAATTGTGCGCACATATTTTTACAACAAAATAAAATACATGTTTTCACGTTAAGGAAGGATCCCTTTATTGGCCCTTTTGCCTGAGGATGCATGTGTAGTTTTTGTACGAAATGAAAAACATGTTTTCATGTCAGGGGGGATCTCTTCCTTGGGCCCTTCCATTTCTTGCGCAAAAGGCCTTTTCATGCAAAAGAAAGGGGGCTCGAAGGGGGATATACCCCCTCAGATGGGGCTTATAATCATGAAGTCACATGTATTTTGGGTTTGGCCCTGGCCCCAATGGAAACTTGCCATGTGGCGCCATTGCTTGGTCCTTACCTAAAGTGAAAGGTGCTCAAGAAAAATATGTCCCATGGGCGCCAATGCCATTGTCTTGCGAACATCAATGCCATTCCTCGTGAGCATTAGTGAGATGTGACACCAATTTAATATTGGCACTTTCGCAGACAGACGCCATTTTTCGTGGGCACCAACAGGTACACACCGATGCCATTATTCTGCAGGTGTGAGTGCAACTCTCTGGAGCAACCACATATATGTGAGACTAATGTCTAGTTTGCACTTATTGAAGAGAGCATTCCATTGCTTATGGGATAATCTTTCTAGCTGTCTGATGCTGTGACTCTCTAGACAACAGTTTAAAAAACGTGTGGCTGTTAGCGGAGGGTGGGCAAACACCACCATGCTTCTTAGATGCATCATGCGAGTCCCCCGGGGCCTTAAAAAAATAGAAAAAGCCATTTCTTCTGCCCTAGGAAGAACGTAGAAGTGTTAGAAAATCCAAAATGACGACTTTGAAGTTTGAAGGTCTCACACTCCCAGTCTTCCGACATCCACGGTACCTCCAGGGCCCAGGCTCTCCCAGCGGCGGGCCCAGCCCGTCAAAGAGGTCATCGGACGGCGACCACAGTACTTACTCTACTTTCGCCCGTCAAGTGAATGCCATATGGGCTTTGACCTGAAAGTCACTCGTCAAAATTTGGGCAATAATTTATTATTAACAATAATAAGCATTTATTAGGCATCTAAAGTAAGCTGCAAACTTACTGCAGTACAGACGCTCGTGGACCAATTTAATGGCCGCCAACGCCCTTCAATTCAATGCTTTTTGCGTATATAGTTTGTCGAATATTAATCGGCGAATTAATTGACGAAATCAATTTCGAGCCCTAAAAAGTAAATTCCAAAAACTTAATAAAATTATTATTTTATTTGCTATTTATTATCCACATAATTATACCTTGCATAATTAAACGTAAGCAAGCCAGGCAGGCGTCGTCGTCGTCGTCGTCGTCTTCCTAGTCTAAACTTCGAATTCTTGCTTTCTGTGCTCCTCTCTTCTTGTTATTGATGTTGCGATCCATCGAGCGATCGATCGATCTATCGAACGAACTTCAAAATGATGATGCGGCAGTGGAAAATCTTGGTTCAGTGATGCCTGTATGAGTTCGATTTGTGCTTATTATGTCGCGGCTTTGCGTATGCGTTGATATTATCCGCATGCTGTGAGCCTGCCTGTCATGTTGGATGAGATAATGAGACGGTCGAGGATGATGGATGGCGGGAAGGAATCGGAACATGTTCGAGATGAGGATAATGAGGAAGAGGCTAGATTGATGGTGTTTCGGGAAAGGATTGGCTTGTTTTGAAGTTTAATGTGTAAGGTTATGCTAGTCTCTTCCGTGTTCCAATCTGGACGGAAAAGCAGAAGAAAGGTTGAGAAATATGGCATATGAAGGAAAGTGAGCCTAATCTTGGATCAGTTTGAGGCATTTGTCGAGGTCAGCTTGCTTTGGAGAGTTGTTGCATATTTTGCGATGGAAGCCGGTGAACCTTGGGCTAGGCCGCAACTGGATGCATCCAAGTCCGTTTTAGCAGGTGCGGAAGATGGAGCCCTAGGCCTGGACGTCGTGTCTGGAGGGCCTGCAAGCAGTGGTTTGGTAGATGATGGTCCTCCGTCTAGCATCACTCAAAAAAAGGTGGCTGCTGCAAAACAATACATTGAAAATCACTACAAGGCGCAAATGAAAAACTTGAAGGAGCGGAAAGAGAGGTAACCTCATCAACAGTGATCCATTGTCCTCTAGCCCTTTATTGCATATTTTGCAACTAGAGTATTTTGATATTTAGCAAATTCGTTGCAGCCTTACAGCAAGCCCTATTCACAAGGATAATCAACAAATGGTGTCCTTTAAAGAACACAACGAACTAAGCACTAACTTTTTTTTTTTTCTTTATAAGGAAATTTACTTATGAGTTCTGAAAGTATGTATTCGAACTCACATGATAGGATGTAAGGTCCTGATGAAAACGAATTGAGATCCCTTTTATTTAATGACTCATGGTGCTGTAGCCTGTGAACGATAACGTGTGTTGTGTATACATAGCGTTGTAAACTTTAAAGAATCAGGAGGATAACGTGAGCTATTTGGATAATGTGAGCTATCTTCTAATCAGTATATGTTCTTGCTAGTAAGGTGGTGCGATAGGTGATGTGCATATAGGCCAGGTGTGAATCCTTTGTTGTTCAAGTTCTCTGTAGTAGTATCCTCCTTGAACTAGATTAAAATTTAGCTCCTGGATTAGTCTAAGCATTTTCTGCGATGCAATCTTTGGTTGGCTGGATGCCTGAAAGATGATGTTATCATGGCACTACATAATTGCAGTGCAATTAATTTCTAGTAATAAATTTATTGATCTGAAATAAATGGCATACAATTCTAAATAATTTAGGGAGGCTACCTTTGTGTATTGATGATATTGATAATCCCTAGAATCTAAACTGCTCATCATTTTTTCCATTAATCTTCTGTATACCAAAATCTTGCAATGTATTAGCTACCAACGGCCTTACACATATGCTAGGCTAATTACATTTTTGATTTAAAGAATTATTTCATAGAGCCGCCGTTGCCATTGAATTTGCCACAAGTTTAGTTTGACATTCTCCATCCATGTCATTACAATTTTTTGTTTAAAATAAGGTTCATGGTGATGGCTTACATTTTATTCATTTTTTATTATGTTATGCAAGCTTGTGCAAGTTTCTATTAATCTTTTCTTTTGGATTGGTTGCTTGCTATATACTTCTTGGGTCTTGTGACACCATAGTAGAAATGTAGGCTTGAGTCCTATTGAGATCATAGGCTTTTGGACCGTGATTTTGTTTCTTACTTGATTGTTCAACTTTGGTATCATTATCCTTAGTTATTTTTTTTGGAATGTTGTTCTATAATGACAGTAAATCCTCGTATTGAACTTTGAAGTAGTGTAATCTCACAAAGGGCACTATCATCTCGATAAGGAATTGGTCTCAATATTGCTACATCGCCATTTGTATATAAGAGTAAGATCATTTTCATACTTCTACTTGTCTTTCATAGATCAATTTCATCAATCAAACATGACCATCTCTCACTTTCGCTTGGAATTCATTGTGGTTGTATTCATAGGATGATTTTGACTTGGTATGTTCAAATCTATCATATTACAAATTCTTATAGGTGCTTATTGATTTGGCACCAATGTGGATTAGGTTGTTTCTTTCTTTGGTCTCTTCTAAGTTGAATTATTTGGCATCCATTCCATTGATGCTTTGACCAAAGTTGGTAGTTTGGATTCAAGGAATTTTTTTTGGATTGAAACAAGTTGATTAACTGTCTAATTACCATGTTTGTGATTGAAGAAATATCGATGTAGAATGAGATAGAGCCTTGATCGGTACCTTGTGTATGATATTTACATCAAGCTTATAAATAAAGTTCCATCTTATCATAAAAGCAATATTATTAATGAAAAGGTATGTGTTTCACACAAGTCACAAGCATATATATTAAGGACATACCACCATTCTTGTTAGATGCTAGAAACCACAATAGGGCTAGCATAGTTGGATTCACCCAGCCATTGCACTCTCTTCTTATAAAGTATGCCCCACCTGGTCCAATGCAAGAATGATGGCATGCATGGTGACATGTGTACTGACACCACTGCTAGTGTCATAAGACACCTAACTATTGTATGCATGTTAGTACTTAACTTAGGGACTTATCACTGATAGTCCCCTATGCTGAAGTAGGGCTTGAATGGCTATAGTACCAGCCCCATGGGTCTCTAGCCCGATGTTGTGTCCGTATGCTTACGCATGCCACTTACACTGTTCTGCCTTGTTGGATGCGTTGTCTGAACACACACCCTGACTGTTGTCTCCCACACCTATCGATTCTCTAGGGATCGGCTTGGGTTATAGACTTGTAACGAACAGAAAGCACTTTCAGATATGAACCTCAACCTGCTTTTAGCAAGCTATACAACATCTAAATCATCATTATATGTAAGAAGGGGTGGGAGGGTAAGGGATTCCATATTGACCTCTTTATTCGTGTTGGTTGCATGCCATAACTTGGTTTTTTAGCTATTTGAGATGCCTATTTAATCATTTGAGTAGTCCTTGCCTATATGTTATCTTTGTCCTTTTATCCTCTACTACAAATCAGTAAAATTTTCTTAGAGTTAAAACTTGTTGGATCTTTAAGGGCTAGATTTTCTTCACAGCGGTGTTCGAGCATTACATTTTTGAAGTTTGAAGGTCGTATACCCATCAATATGAGAATCTAGGATTGTCTTAGATGAATAAGATTTGAGGACCAAGATGTCAATTGTCCCTTCCAAACTCCTTGACTTGGCATTGTCTCCATAGACGATCATCTAGGAATCTAGTTGCTTTGTCAACAACCTTCCAAGAAAATGCCCAAGCTGCTTCATTAAATCAAGAGAGAGAGAGAGAGAGAGAGAGAGAGAGAGAGAGAGAGAGAGAGAGAGAGAGAGAGATTAATGTCTAAACGATGTCAAATGGCACATAAGATGATAAGTATATCTAAAGTGCATCTTCAATGCAAAAATTCAAAATGGTGAATAAATGTAGAATTACTAGAAAGAATAGCTCCAAAATCCACAATAAATGATGTGAAGTGATTCAAAATGGTGAATAAATATAGAATTACTAGAAAGAATTGCTCCAAAATCCACAATAAATGATGTGAAGTGATGGCATGTGGTAGTGTGATCATCTAGTCCTGATGAAGAATGACGTGGTGTGCATCCTCATTAGATGTACAACTATCATAGGTGGAGTGTTGTCTTCGTCACTGTTGTGAAGGTCGTATATGAGATTTGACTGTGTCCTTTGGATAGGACAAGTCGTTGTAGCAGCTATTGTACCATGAGGGTGACACATCTGTGATCCTCATATGCAATGAGAGTGCAAGGTGATTGGCGACATGCAAATGATAGGAAGGGGAGGAGATACTCTCTCTCTCTCTCTATATATATATATATATCTATTCTCTTCAAATGTAAAAGGTAGCCATAAAAATGGTAGATGGGGGGTGAACCATGTTGGTGTTATGCAGATGCTCATGTGACTACAACTATGCCATCATAAAGCGTTGCCATTTTGAATTTAATGAACCAAGTATTTCATGCAATGACATGCATGAAGTCATAGTTCTTGTCAGGATTCATATCAAATAATATACTTTGTGGCGCATGCATATGACAAACTTTGACATACTTCAAAAACCACATGGGATGCATGGACGTGTGGGAGGTGTGGAGGTATGGTGGCAACATTGCAACACATATGACATTACACAAAGAAACAATGAAATGGGGTCAATGCAACATTCATGTAAGTGCGAGGCTTCTAAAGTGCTTTCTACAACATTGATGGAGGAAAGTTTTTGCCTTATAGTGAACTCATCAACATGTTGGTAAACAGCGAGCAACTTGTTTTATTTGTCAATGGTCATGGTGGTGGAAAGAAAAAACTTGAGAATGAGTTGAGATTCCGTTGTGAATGCTTTTTGTAGATGAAATTCATGGCCTATCAATTTGACATTTCATTTGTTAAATAGAATGATCTATTGCTGAAGAGCTAGGAATGTTGTATATGGAATGCATTCCAAATATACAAGTCACATGTTTTTGTTAGTTCTTCAAAGCTTTTTTGGTGCACTCCACCAATTGCATATTAGAGAGAGCTTGTTGAGATTAATTAAAATGTGACAAGAAATTCTGTTTCATTTTATCAAGGTAGAAAAATAAGGATATCCATTTATCTATAGTAGAAGGCTCAAGCTAAACAAGCATATCCATTTATCTATAGTAGAATGCTCAAGCAGAGGCACCTTCTTCATATGACCTTTAATGATGAAACTTTTACTCAGAACTTCTTGATGATGAAAGTCATAGGGATTGTAGTGATGTTAAACATAGCACTTTTCTTGGTCACAAGCGAGGAATGATGTCTATAGATGCATATTTATGATCCTCCAATGACGTGTTAGGTCCGCAATGTTATATGCATTAAAGGTCTTGTACAAAATTATTTCTCCAACTTTTTGTGTCTCAACTATCAGTATGTGATATGCGGCAACCGGAAATATGGTAAATGTCACAAACTTGCCTCTCCAAGCTCGTCACTCGTGAAACCAAAAGGCTGACGTGCAAAGTGAAGCTCCCAACCGTAGGCACCCCTTCTGAGTCCTTCTACTTGCTATTGCTTTCACGTGGCATGTGGCATCCGATTGTGGGTGATCAGTCCACTTGGCGCGCAACACTTGTGACCTATGAATACTGAGTGACTCATAGGATACCACCCCCATGCCCGCCAAAGACCTGTGACCTGGGCTACTTGTCAACTAGCATCTCGTCACTGACGGCTAGGATTGCGACGGCCACAATTCACCGTGTCTCTGACAGCTTGTCAGGTGGTCACACTGGGCCATTTCTTGTGATGCACTGGTGCCAGCTAAGGACAAATGTCCACTCTGGTTACTGGCCTTCGCCAATACTTGGCCTCAAGCCCTCTTTGGTAACCGACCTTGCCGAGGTCATCCTAGAGTTTGACTCTAACAATAAAACTGTGCCACTAATAGGCTACATGAAGTGAATATTAAAATTGGAGCTATTATGGTGGATTCAAAGAGTGGATAATGTCATGTTGAAGGTTGCATATCAAAACATAGCAAATGGGAAGAGCTCAAGATGCTGCAGGAGTGCAAGTGGAGATCTTTGACATGGGCAAGCATGAACTAGCTGAACTTTCTAGATTAAGCTATGTGAAGAGGCTTTTCCTGAAGGCTGGTCACCAAAGCAAAGCACAACTATCCCTTGTGAAGATGGATTTTATCAATTAGTTAGCTGCCTGTCCTTGTAGCCCATACCTTGGCAAACTAGGGGCAATACAACCAAAAGGACCCTCAGCATTGCATGAAAAGGAACATTGCTTTGGCATTGGGACAAGTGGGTCCCTGAAAAATGTAATCTACCATGGATCATTACTGATGAAATTTGCTTGTAAAACCAGACATGTTTTGCTGCTTTGTGGCCTTTCGGAAAACTTTTTAGGTTCCAAAACAATCATGGATGTGGATGGAGCAGATTGGGGTTTTAAAAGACACAGGTCAGGTCAAATTTATTCTAAATTTAAATCTCAGATTCATACTTACATTGGCTGAAATTTAAGTTGTTGAATACTTTGGAAATGAAGCAGAGTGGACATTTTTTCCTGCCCTATTATGAATATTCTAGCCAAGTTCTGAACTACTAGTCCCTTAACTTGTGATTGTTGAGTAACCTCCTAGTAGGTCTATTTGAGATCGACCTTGAGCCCAAAGCCTAGATGATGGCATTTTAACTACAAGGTTTCCGACATCTGTAGCATTCTGCCCAAAGGGATTCTCTCTTGTTTGTTATTTATTCCAGCTATGCATTTAGAAGTTTATCCATAGATTGATTTTTCTGTTACAAATGTTCTACCAACCTGATATGAGAGGTCCCATCAGTCTTGTGCCTTACTTATATAATCCAGAGCTGAATTTGTTTCAGTATAACAGAGGAACCAAGCTGGTTGTAAAGCCATGAAATTGTCAAATCAATCTAGACATGGCGAACATCCTAACAAATGGGTAAACTTCAATTTTGGCATTGTGTATGCATCATCAGATACGTATATTTGAAGAGGGCATGTTAGAAATTGGGGTAGCTATGGAAAGCCTTTCTAAACTTCCAGTTGCTTGGTTTTAAGAGCTTATGTATCCTTCTTGACATTTCATACTGGTGAATGAAGTAGCCTTTATGAGGCAGAATACAAGTTCAACTCTATGCAATGATGTTTGGTGTCTTGAACTAGAGCAGGGGAGAGTATCCTGCCAATGGCCCTTCTTGCTGCTGAATGTGCATGAATCGATTAGACCATCAAGAGTCACAATTGGATTCAGAATTGGGTAGGTTTGAAATGAGATTCAAATATGCGAATATTTCCTGAAAGATTAGAATTAAGCAGAGTATAAAAAGAGTTAAATACATAACATAGGAAAGATCATGTGATAAGAGATTTAAAGGTTACCTTTTAAGATTTGAAAAGGTTCGAAATCCCTTAAATTCAAGATTTCTTCTAAATATGAGTTTACTGCTGCCTTGCATTGATTTTCTCAAAATTATAGCTGACTAGATTCTATATTGGTTTGACAGTGAAGATGCTCTGCTTAGCATAATGAGAAATGACAAAGGCTTAGGAAATACTTTTGATTACTTAAGTAATTTCACCCAAGTTGAGGCCTTTTCTTTTACTCTTAGTTAAGATCAGTTCTCCATGCTCTTTGTTACGTGATGTATTGTGCAGCTGTTGGAAAGGATTGAGTTTGAATATCTGAAGAGAGTATTTCCTTCTTCGTGTAATCCAAGTATGCAATTGCCTGGGGGGCTGGGTGTTTCCCATATTATTTGAGCTTGGCCTCATAGTTACCTTTCGTACATCAAGTATTTGCTAGAGATTTACAAGCATCAATTGCTACGAATTCTTGCTGAGTATATGGTTCCAACCAATGAATGTGATATTAAGTGTGCATACTCAGGACAACGATTTGTTTATCCAATTCTTGAGAGATGGTTAGCCTTACTGGAGGAGGTCACAAAGGTAGGACTGTTTTGAGAATGTGGTATTACTGTACAATATTGAGTCTTTTCTCATTGTGGATGAAACTGTCACATTCTGGAGAAAACCAGTTTTGTTTGTTTGGCAGATCTGTAAGCAAAGTTGTATTGAGGTGTTTGTTTTAGAAATAGATAATTTATAGATGGCAAATTTTAGCATCCTTCTTGAGATTCTCAAATTTTTTGGTTCCATTTCTCATTCAGCTATTTGTGACAATTTATTATCTACTAGTCACTTTTCATGTTTAACTGATTCATTTTCAGGCGGTGGACATTGGAGCGCAAACTAGCTGACGCAGATGTGTCTGAAGAGGAGCAGCATCACTTGATTAAGGATCTTGAGAGAAAGGAGACAGAGTATATGCGATTACAAAGACACAAGATGTCTGTGGATGACTTTGAGCTTTTGACAATAATTGGGAGAGGGGCTTTTGGAGAGGTGACATCCCAAGCGTTTATGATAGACTTGTAGACTCCTGAAATAAAGCTTGAGATCTGGGTGACGTACAAATCACAACCTGCTGACAGTTTATCAAAAGGAGGCTAGTAATAAACAAATATTTTCCCTTCCGATCCTCACAATTGTTGTCAGATACTCACATACGGAAATGTGTCTTTTAACGATGAACTTTTAGCTCCAACTAAACTAAGGTGGTTAAATGGATATTATTTGTTGCAGGTCACTTTGTGCCGGGCAAAGGCAACGGGACATATCTATGCTATGAAAAAATTGAAAAAGTCTGAAATGCTAATCAGGGGTCAGGTAACTGGATATGTTTCACTACTGTTGTCCTAGTAGGAGTACTAGGAGTTCCAGTTCGTTTCCTTGGGTGGTCACTTGTATCAAAGCAGGCTTCAAGCCATTTTTCTTCTTGCTTGTTAGGAGCCTATCATCTTGGCTAAGAACAGACTGAAGTGTTAATCATTTGATTCGCTTTTCTCAGGTGGAGCATGTACGAGCAGAGAGAAATCTGCTTGCAGAAGTTGATAGCCATTGCATAGTCAAATTGTACTATTCTTTCCAGGATGCTGAGTATCTGTACCTGATTATGGAGTATTTACCTGGAGGCGATATGATGACACTTTTAATGCGAAAAGATACTTTATCAGAGGATGAGGCTAGATTTTATGTTGCACAGAGTGTTTTGGCTATCGAATCCATCCATCAACACAATTACATACACAGGTACTGATTCTGGAGTTCATATACTTTTAAAGGTGGCAAGTACGAAACATCCTTACGCAAGAGTGGTATTTCAGGATTAAGGTGATCATCTTACATAAGGATTAAATAGAGTTTTCTAAGATGTTTTTCCTAGATGAAGTGATTGGATCGTTTCTTTGTCGTGGTTTTTTTTTTTTCAAAGCCGAGTGTTTTCCACCCCATTGCAACATATATCCATGATACTTTTTTTCTTGGGGAAGGAGGACATTCATTTCTTGCATGCAAACCTCATGAATGTTAAAACAGGTAGACACCATAGAAACCTTCAGGGAAGCTTCTTTGTTGTGTATTTTTTTCTAGATTTCCACTTCTTGGCTTTGTTCTGCTTTTTCTTTAAAAATGGAGGATGTTTTAATTCTCGAATGACATTGTTGTGTCATACACGGTCTTAAACACAATAACCTGGGTATCTGATTTCTTTGGAGCCACATGCTTTTGTGAGCTGCAATGTCCAGGTTCTTGAATCACATTTGAAGTCTTGTGGGGCAAGCTGCTATGTATGATGTTTTGAACCAAGAGAACTAAAAGCAAATAATTTTGCAAATCGAAGATTTTGTGTTGCCAAGGGATAGAAGACTCTTGGCATGTCTATAAAGCAATTTTGCTAGAAGTTTTAGAGCTAGTTTTAGATTGACCATTTTTTTGTAGAAATAATCTTGGGGATATTAGGAGAAAGCAACTATTGTGGGTTTCAGGCAGATTTTTTGGGGACGTTTCTTTTGGTCCTCCAGATTTTTGACTGACCTTTACAAAGTTCTTTCTAGGTGGAAGTGTGACCATATGTGATGAAACAACAATATATTTGTTGCAACAAGTTTGAAGCTAGTTTTAAGATTCACCATCTTATTTATTATCAATTGATCTTGAGGGAATGTATCTAGTTGTAAGTTTTTTCTGGAATTTGCGATATTGGCTTGAAGTTAGCATATTCTAGCTTTCAGAAATTCCTAGCCTTCTTTCAAATTTTTTGATCCTGAAAAAGACGAGATGTTCATTGTTGAATTTTTGCTGGAGTGTTGTGTGCTATCACCAATTTGATTAGTCTTATGGTAAAGTATAATAAAACGCTAACCATCTACTTCTTTGAACATCCCTTTTAAAAGTATGATTCTTTCACAATATAGGTTTGCCAAACTTTGTCTCAAGCACATTGTCTATGAAGGGAGGAATGGTTTGGAAAATCCAAAGTCAAACCAAGATATGAGGATAAAGGCATTGATTGGTTTTCGAATTTCAGCCATTAACGACCTATGTTTAGACAGAAACTTTGAGATTATTAATTAGTGTCATAGTTGCACTGCGTTTCTGAAACGCGTTTCAGAATCGCGTTCAGAAACGCGTTTCGGAAATTTTTGAAAAAATTCCGGAAACGTTTTTTAAATTTTTTTTTTTTGGGTTTTTTTTTTTGGGCAATATGGGTATCAGATGAAAGCTCTAACGTGATGTGGAAGGCTCATTTGCATCTATTAGAAGTTATAACAATTCACAAATTACAGTGACACGATTTAGCAAGTACTAAGTTCCAAGTCCCAACTAGTAAGTAGTAACTAGCCACTAGCAAAATACAAATTGATTATTGAAGTAGTAAGTACTAGCTAGTTATTAAAAGTTACTAGTACGTACTAACGTAATGCATTTGGCCATGGACATCTGGAATGGAGAAATAACATGAAATTCGAGATTCAAGAATCGAAGCTCACCTCTAGCAACTGAAGGACCAGCCCAAGCCTCCTCTGCATGTGCAAGCAGTGCATTTGGTGCCTGTGAGCAAGCAATGATCTCGAAGCCACAGAATTGTGCCTTTAATCCAAATGGGGCCACTTTGTTAACTAAGGTCACAGTACTTGCATGTCCACCTCTTCGTGCATGAGGTGCCATAATAAGCCGCAATGGTCATATGGGAGGTAAACTTCTATTTGATGATGGTAATAGCTATTACTAATTAGGTTCTCCTTTTTTATCCTAAATCCTATTTCTCTCTCCTATCTCCACTTGTGTAATATGTACCTCGGGTTCGTCTCCTATTTTTCTCTCTTATGATCTATCTCTCCCCTTGCCCTACTCTCTCCTTCGATCTATCATCTAGCTTCTAACACCTATTTAATATGTATGATCTATCTAAGTTTTAAGTTGTAACACTTATCTACTAACACCTTAATCAATGCCCGTTGCCCATAATTTCTTCTCCTAGTAATGATTGATTTAAATCTAACCCTCTCCTATCTCTCCTCTCTCACACTCACTCTATGAATGATGACACTATCTATCATCAATCATATTATCCCCCTCTCTTTAGTATTAACCCATTCTCTCTTCCCTCTTTTGTCTCCTATAATTTCTCTCTCTCTCTCTCTCTCTCTCTCTCTCTCTCTCTCTCTCTCTCTCTCTCTCTCTCTCTCTCCAGGCTTCCATCTACATCTCCACGCAGCCATCTTCTGCTTCCATCTCCATGCAGCTCTCACTGCTTTCTAGCTTTCTATGTGGCTAGATCTACCTTTTATGTGCATGACACTTTCTTGCATCACTTTTAGCTACTCTAAGCTTGTTTCTCAAGATTTCATTGTTGCTATCCTTTTGCAATAGATCCTCAACAGTTTGAGTTTTGAAAATTTGATTTTTCTTGATCTCAAAATTTTCGCATCTGTAAAATCCGACAGTTCGTACATATCTGTACCGTAATGCAAGTACAGGCTGACGAATGTGTAGTTCTGTCTTACCTTTGATCAGAATCAATTTTCAGGTCAATCGGACTTCGTATGAAAAAGTTAGGCTCATTCCCATAAAACTGCTTGATTAGGGTTTGCTTGTGCATGCACGTTCTTGCCATAGATTTTCCAACACACCCTCTCACACTCCACTACTCCCTCTCAGCCATCGCTCATCCATCTAATGTGCTTACTGTTCTTGCTGCCCCTCTGATCTCTCTTGCAAATCGTCCTACGGCTTCGTTTTGCCTGCCTCCAGGTTTTGTCTTGTGCACAAAGCGTGCTAAGAAGTTTATGTCAACAGGCTGTCGCAAATGTCTTCGTACTTTGGAAATTGCGTCCACCATGCCTATCGATTTCTTGTGGCTTCAAATTACTGCATTCTTCTTGGGGCTGGACCTGGACTTGTTTGTTGTAGTGTGCTACTTTGCTCCCCACACTTCAATGTTTATGGATTTGGGAGGTGATTCTTTTCAGGCCCGTTCTGACAGCGTTGCTAGACTCTCTCTACAAGGTTACATATTGCTTGCAGGGGACTTTAATGCACGCACAGCCGGTCAGTAGACTGAGTTTTATGCTGACACACTCTCTCTTCATCTGTTGGATACCTCTTATGCCCGTTATTCTCATGACTCATCAACGACGATTACACTTTTTGGGGAACAACTTCTGAGGTTGTCTCAAGCACACGGTCTCATTATCCTTACAGTCCCATTATCGTTAACAGTCTTCTTCAGTGGCCATCCTCCTCTGCATATACTTGCCACCCATTTGGTGGTGGTCATAATGTAGTGGACTATTTCATTGCATCTCCTACTTTATTGCCCCGCCTGGCATCCTTCACCATCTCTACCTCGGTGCTCGTTGATCACTCTCTGCTCTACCACTCCTTCTCCCCAGTGCCAAGTCTGCCTTCTCCTCCACCTTCCCTCTTTGTTCGCCCCATCTGCTATCGTATATACCTCCTCATCAATCCTAGGCCTATGTTGCCCACGTCTCTCGTCTTCTGGACCACTTTCCTTCCTCCTCTGATGTCACTACCCAAGCCTCCTTCTTGACACATGCCCTGCCTATCGCCGCTCATGCCATTGCTCCCCCTCGTCACTTCTCTTCTCATCGTCGTACCCATAATAAATGGTATGACAACGACTGTTCTTTCTTCCAGAAATATGTTGAGTTCCTCAAACTCTCCAATTCTACACTTTCTTCTTCCGCGAAAAAGCAGCTTCGATCCCTTCTCCGTAAAAAGAAAGTGGCCTACATTTCTTCCCGTTCCTCCTACCTTCTTCGCTCCCTCCACTCCACTTCCTCGGCTACTTTTTGGAAGATCTTTCTTCATAAGCCCCTATCCATTGCACCCATCCCTCTTCAATCTTGGCTCGACTATGCAACCAACCTATATACAACTGCTCACCCTTCCATCTCTCTTTCTTCTCGTCCTACCCACTGTGACCTCTTTACTCCTGACAGGGTTGAAGCCACCATCTGCAAACTCAAGAACAATCGTATGTCTGACATTGGCCTCCTTTCAGCCGAGCTCCTCAAACCAGTTGTCAAACTCGCCTCCCCTTTCCTGGCCCGCTGCTTCAACCGCTTTGTCGTTGATGGTTTCCCCATACCCTGGGTCACCAACCTCCTTCACCCCATTCTTAAAGCAGATGATGCCACGAATGTCCACAACTATTGCACTATTGTGATTGGTCATACCATGGCCAAGTTGTATGCCACTATTCTAAAGAACTTCGTTATGGCGGAGGCTGATTCTCGACTATTGTATGCGATTGGCCAGGCTGGCTTCCACCGGGGTTATAGTGCTCTTGATCATGTTCATGGGCAAGAAGGTATATGCGTCGTTGATCTCTTTAAGGCCTTTGATATGGTTCCCCATCATCTTTTGATCAGCAGACTATGTCAGCTTGTTTTCCGACTCTATTCTCGTGGTAGTGGTTGCTCTGTATGCGAGAGTTCTAGCATGTATTTTGCTGGCTACTGATTTGTCTTCTCCCATCCGTAGCACCGTTGGTGTCAAGCAAGGTTGTCCACTGTCCCCTTCGCTGTTTGCACTTTATATTGATGATCTTGAGCGCCTCATTCGTGATGAAGGTGGAGATGGTTGCCCGCTGGCTCATTTGCTCATCCTATTCTGCTTTATGCTGATGACACTGTCCTGCTTTCTCCCTCACTAGAAGGGTTGCAGTGTCACTTACAGGTCTTACATCGGTTTTGTGCTGCTTGGGTCTCTCTGTTAACTTAAAAAAGACGAAGATCATGATTTTCAACACCAATCGACAGAGCCTCACAATTACAATTCTTCTATGACGGCCAGGAAATCGACATTGTTGCCCGTTATACTTACTTGGAAGTCCTGTTTACTGCGCCCCTTCTTGGTTTCCGCCAGGTTGCATTTGCGCACATTTCCTCCGGTCTTTCAACATTGGTCCAGTTCGAGCGTGGTTGTACAATGAATCATATTTTTGATCCCACTATTAGATGCCAGTTGTTTAACACACGGGTGGTTCCAGCAGTGATGTATGCCTATGAGATCTGGTTGCCAGGACTTTCTCTCCGGGATTAGGCAGACATTTCTTGCATTCAGGCCACTATGTTGGGTCGCATGATACGTGCCAAGACTACCACCCCTCATGATATCCTATGTGTTGAGTTTGCTACGCGGTTACTTCTTCACGTGTCCTAGCTGATTCCCATGCCAAGCTCTCCTTGTACCAGCGGGCGTCTGATCTCTTACGACATCTGGGCATCTCTATCATGGATCTTCCTCGTGGTATGCATTCATATATCCGAGGCTATTTATTCCGTCAATATATGTAGTAGACTTGGAGCTCATTTCCTCTCATCAGCTTGCTATTGAGGCCGGTTGTGCATGGGATTTTCCCCCGGGAGTGTCGTCTATGTCGATTGTGCTCGTTGCAGGAGGTGGAAGATGAAGCCCATTTCCTCCTTAGATGTCCCTTGTATTATAAGATATGGGAGAAGTATCATTGTCTATTTCGCGATGGCCCGCATACACTTCACGGTTTTGTCTCCTATCCTAATGCTCGTTGCTTGGGAATTCTTGTTCGTGAGATGCTTACTCTCTGTCACTTTCATCTGCATGTACCAGATCACCTGGGGTTAGACTCCCAGCAGCTGCTTCTCACTGGCTTCTTTCGGACTCGAGCACATGCTGAAGAATCCGACGATGAGATTCCTATCCCTGTGCCCAAATGTAGTCGCCACTTGCCTCCATCAAGGCCCACTGTACACTCCACTTAGAGGACACTTCACACTTACTTTCGCTGATATGTACTTATTGTCCACCTAGCCCGGGTTGTGGGCATTGGTACTTTTTCTGTAGTTCTTCGGTTGTACCTGGCCCAAGTTGTGGGAATATTTCACTTCTGCTCTGTTCTACTTTCACTCGTAGCTAGATCATAGCATTTTATGACCATGTCCTCCTATGGATGATGCTCCCGCTGTTGCTTGTACATATTTTCTTTTTAGTCTTATGCACCCACGGGTGCCCAAAGACGTTAATAAAGCTTGCTTTCTTTCTTTCTTTCTCTGTCTCTATCTCTCTCTCTCAAGAAGTTAGAGCACGTTAATCAATGTCGATTGACCATAATTTCTCTCTCCTAGTAATAATCGATGTAAATGTAACCCTCTCCTATCTCTCCTGTCACACACTTCATGAATGATGGCACTATTTATTATCAATCATATTATCCCCCTCTCTTTAGAATTAATACACACTCTCTCCCCTCTTTTGTCTCCTATAATTGGTGGTTTGAATCGAGCCATTTCAGGTAGTTGGCAGTTTGAACCAATTCAAGGTGCGAATTGTCAAATCATGAAGCATTGATGAGATCTTCGTCCATATAAACTCGAGTGCCTTGAGGCTTCCCTTACAGTTCAAACCGATTCGAGGTTTGAATCGTCGAATCGTGTGACATTGAAGCTTCTTCTTGTTTTGCATTACAATGTTCCTTGCCTTTTTATTTGAAACTTGACCAAATAAGACCCTATTTTTAGTTTCTGATTTGTTTTCCACCCAAAAGGATATCTTGATGTCTTCTATTTCTATTCCCATTTTCTAAACAGGAAGTTTGAGATAGGTTCCTCATTTTTTTGGAAACCCCTTAAAGGTTAAGTTTGAGGATTGTTTGAGAATTTCTTGTCCCTCTTTTAGAAGAGTTACCTTTTTCAAAAGGGAAGATATGTCCATACTGTTGATATCAAGCATAGAACCTCTCATCTTGTTTGTCCATACCATTTGCCCAAGTGGAGTTTTTTCTCTTGTGCTTCAAAAATTTATAGTTTAGGTGAGGGCCATAGGTGCTATTGAAACTACTTCGGTGGGACCCTAGATGGCAAAAAAGACCTCTAGAGATAGAGGAAAAAGTTTGGCCCGCTGGTTGAGGAATATTGAGAGAGAGAGAGAGAGAGAGAGAGAGAGAGAGTTTATAAGTTTATGATCTTGTCATGTCATGCAGAGATATCAAACCGGATAATCTTTTGCTTGATAAAGATGGTCATATGAAGCTTTCAGATTTTGGACTTTGTAAACCACTTGACTACAACACATTGTCTACTTTACATGAAAATGAAACAATCATGGAAGGTGACACAAGAGAGCCAATGGACGTAGATGGTCACTTGTTTCCTTCTACTCCTTGGAGAAATCAGCAAGAGCAACTCCAACATTGGCAAAGGAATAGGCGCACTTTGGTTTGTTTAAACATCTTGTGATACAGTGCCTGTCCTAATATCATTTAAGCTTTTCAATTCATTGCTTGTTTACATCTATCTAACATTGCACAAAAATGTTGTTATTGTGGTACAAGGAAACTACTATTGAAAGTTCACAAGTAAACGTTGGAGGTTTATGTCTTGGAGTTAGTGAGGTGGTGCTCAAGTATATTAACAAGTTCCATTTGTCCTATGTTCATGTGTACAGGCCTATTCAACAGTGGGAACGCCAGACTACATTGCTCCAGAAGTGTTGTTAAAGAAGGGCTATGGTGTGGAATGTGACTGGTAAGCAAAACAATATTAAAATGTTTGGGTTGCTAGCTCTGCCCTCCAATTCAAGAAATAGTTGAACACCTTGTAGCTCTACAACATACCTTTTGGAAAGCCTAGTTATCCAAGAAGTTATGAAGCAATGTCGATCACCATGTAATGAAGTAATGTCAATCACTATGTAATGGAAGCTTGCACTTGTAGAAAAATGTGAGAATAGAAGATATGTTGCAATGTCTTAACTTAGGAGCACTTGGTGAGCTGCTTCGCCTCATTATGCATTGATCACTTTTAACATTTAGCATTTCAAAGACTAGAGTGGAAATGACTTAAAGTTAAAAAGGTAAATCATGAAATGTTGACGCTCAACAAGGGATCAAAATGTTAGGACTCGAGACTCAAATTTATAACGTGTTCAAGATTTAAGAATAAAGAGTCACCTATTGCCAAACTTCAACCTATAGTCCACAACATTCCTGACCTATGAAGTGACTTTGCATGTCGAAATTCCAAGGTCTCATTCCTATCACTAGGAGGTTACCCCATAGCACCTCAACTACACTAGGAAAGACCCAGGCGATGTAGGCAAACCATCCATCTTGAAGGTTTTTTTCTTGGAATTGCACGTCATTTTTCCTTAACGAGTGCAAATTATAACCCATGACAAGTAATGGGTGATGGAACCATTGCCATCTATCTTGTATCTCTTGGAGCCTATGAATGAAAAATTGGAAATCAGTTCTCTAACTTAGACGTTAGCACTTAATAGTAGCTTGTGAGTACTAATTGTTTAGGGCCACCTTCGTGACCCTAGTAAGTTAGCGACCTATCAAGAACATACTATATTGCAAATGAAAGTTCTCAGAAGTTAATTCAGCAATGGTAGCTGGTAGTGGGCGTTGAGCATACCTCTTAGAGCTAATTGTAGTTCATGTATGCAATTGCTCCACCCTATCCATGAACTCTTATATGAGGCCCATCATGGAGCCCTCTCTATCAATAAGTCACAGTGTGGCAAGCTTGAGAATCTCCAAGGCAGAATGGGCCCTAAACATAGGGAAGACCTTTCGTTTATTCATGACGAACCTCACCGAGAACCGTGCCTTGTCCACCACCTCCTTGAAGTAAGGCAATATTGCTAAACCCAACTTCTATCGAACTCACTTCTTAGAGCTAGATGCATTAGGCTTCCTAGTCCTAGCCGCAGTACCTAGATTATGGTTTATCACACTGCCTAAGATGCACATTGGGACAAATTGACGTATCTTCACATCAAGTTGAGGTTGAGACAAGCTGTTTCTAGGGTATCCCACACGAGGGGATATGTTGGACATGTTCAATGGGAGAGATTTCAACTCATTTCTAGATGTCCTACTTACTATGAGATGTGTGGTCAATACTACTACTTATTTAGAGACTCACTCACTAGTTTACGTTCTCTCATCACCTATGAGGATCCTCGATGTGTGACAAGTCCTTCATGAGGAGAGATTTGTGCCATGATCAGTCAAATATTTGTGATACGCAACCCAAATTACAACTTTCTTTCCAAGAGGAGAGTAGACTCAAAGTCAGAACTATTCATATGAGAGATCGACATCGTGATCAAAGACAATGTACATCACATCACCCCACGAGGGATCCTAATCGGAGACCCCAAACCAGTTGGCGCCAGAGTCTGAGACATAATCATCATCAACACATTTCTACCACACTGGCTCCTCAGATTTCTTCGAGTACATGTATCACAACCTTTTCTAGTTGTCTCAACTGAGAGTAGATATATATCATTGGTTGCACATAGTCCTTGTACCATATAGGTTGTAATTTGTGAAATGTATTTGAGAGTCGAGTGTCATAAATCTTATTGGCTTGTCCAATGATCAATATCCAATTGTCAAACAAGATTCAATGTTGTGTAGCAACTTGCACGCAAATTGTCACAGATAATGCATCGAATGTTGTTGTCAAGGGGAGACTCATGAACTAGACCTACCCCCACATTCTTGCGTGCCTTGTGATGCACATTGCCTAGATCTCATGATCAGTGGTATGACACCCAACTATCCTTGCTAGGTATATGAAGATAAGCATGATATATGGATCATTTGATAAAGTCATGGGCGCTTGTGGGGAGGTCAAAGATGAGGATGCCAAATGAGCCCATAAGGCAGGTTGTTTGTGAGCACCACGAAGAATGACAACCTTGACTATGGAGTTGCATCGAAGAGGTGATTGCTGTGTATGTGTATCTGTCAGGAGGAAAGGCGACTCTCTGAATATACACAACGAGTTGAAATAGGGCGTTAACCAGTAGTTGAGTAACTGCAAACTTGGTAGTGACGATCTGATATGGAACGAAAGGCTTGGCTTGTATTCTCCGAGAAAGCGTGGTGATTTGTAGCCGTGATGTACTAGCCCAATCAGAGTAGGTAAGGTCTATATGCCAAACCTCAGCTGAGTAGAGTATCGTAGGAGTGACCATAATGTCAAAAAGTTCACTTATTGGGAGCATCATGAATGTATATCCTAAGGTGAAATCTCTCCAACTGGACCAAGGAGGCATGGCCCTTCCCTGGTCAAGTTGAAGTTGCATGTCTCATATTGAAAATAGGGCCACTGAAAGGCCCTATGTAGATATAGGATGAAACCCTATGCTGACCCTCGAAGATAAACACTCGTCTCTACATGAAAGCTCTAAAAGTATTGAAGACCATGATTTGCTCTTCAAAATATTCATTTGCAATTTCCATCTAGCACAAAAAGCATGTAAATTGTGAAGATGACTCTGAAGCCCCTCACTGGTTGGTGATAACAGAGCTACATCATCAACATATAGCAAATTGACAATCAGTATATCCAACCCAGACCACCACCACAGCCAATAGCCTCCTCAAGCTCATTAATGTAACCCAAATAGAGTAGGTGAAACGGAACAACCCTGTTTTACCCCAGTAGTGCTCAACACTAGGTTTGAAACACCTTAATCATTCTTGAAACAACCCCAACTCTCTCATATAGTGCAATCACTACCAATATTGTATATGTGGAGAAGCCTAAGTCCTGCAAACTTTGAACAAGCAAGGGCCGTGGGACTGAGTGAAAGGCTTTTTTGAAATTTACAAGACAACAACAAACTCTCTCTCCTTTGTGCTTGGCCTACTCAATAATGGAATGAATTGTGATAATGTGTTCATTAGTGGAGTTGCGAGCTCTGAAACCCACTTGACCCATAACATGCAGCCTCATAATCTCCACCTTTGTACTCACTACAAATTGAAGGATTGAAGCATAGAGTTTCGATGAAATACCCCATCATGAAGGTTTGGTAATTAATAGGTTTCATAAGATCACCACTCTAATGGATAGGATGGATGATGTTGGTGCACCAAGGAGGAAAACTAGTAACGATTGCATGTTTAAGGAGATCAACATGTATGGATGCAAGTGTATCAGGACTGTGGATAAGGAGCCCAGATTCTAGATCCTCGACGTCACGTGCATGATGCATTCTCATCTTCTTGATGGCTACTTCCGTGCCATCTCAATGAGAGAGAGATGCGAAAATGAGAGTGTGTGTGCATAATAAATGTATCCATGTCATGATGTCCTGTCTTTGCTGATGCTATAGAAAGATGTAATGCGAGCTGCAACATGGGAAAGCGTTGGAGTCTGCTGACGTCGTCTATGTTGGAATCTGATCTGATCAACCCGCTCTGACTCCACTGTTGGAGATCTGAGAGATGAGGGATGATTGAGGCGCTCTGATGCCTGCTAGGTCTGATAATGTGCTCTCTGGCCAGATTCCTATGATTAAGCTAGATAGAGTCGAACTCTCAATGGCTATTGCTGCTAATTGAGATCTATCGTCTTCCAAGCCCTAGATCGACACTGCCTATCTAGTATTGATTTATAATCCTTCAATTAACGAGCCTATGTGCGGAAAAACTTAATGACAGCTGAATACACATGAACAATGAACAAGCATAAAGACATTCAAGATTATACACAAGGGGCAAGATGTGCAAATAGCATCTGTATTCTCAAATGATCTTTGTGAGCGCTGCTTGGCATACCGCACAACGCGTTGACGCAAGAGAATTTCTGTCTCTTACGAGTTCTAACTCATCAACTGGTCTCGCTTACTAGCGGACTCTGACATCAATCAATTGGTCTCACTTACTAGTGGACGCTTACATGAACCAACTTAAGTGTTGACCTTCGGTTTCCTTGACGGTGCGGTTGCGGTTCGTTGCCTTGAACGTTGAAACCGTTCGGAGGCCGTATGTGAGGCTCCTTTGATAGCCTTCGGTTTGGTTCGTAACGGACCGTATACTAGAGAGTTGCGGTTGGAGCACATTGCGGTTTCTTTGGTCTTCGCTTATAACCGTAACGTTGACCTTTGTGGTGCCTTGCGGCTTGTGGTTGCCTTCGTTGAAACCGTTTGCAGCGCAATTGTGGCTGTTTATGGTTTCTGTCTGTGGGCAGTTTCCGTGTTTTTCTGTAGGTTTTGGTTCATAAGCATGCTTTGTGGGTAGAAACTTCATGTTTCTTCAGCTCCCTTTCAAAGCGTGGTAGTCTTATGATTCCTAGGCTGGCTCTTTGCCTTTCAAACAATCCCTTATATAAGGGTTTTGTGAATATATCAGCAACCATATGTTTGGTCGGAATGAACATAGTTCTCAACTTGTCTTTTTTAACCATGTCTCTGATCAAGTGATACTTGATTGCAATGTGCTTCGTTCGTGAATGAAACACAGGTTCCTTTGTCAGGTGTATGGTAGAGGTGTTATCCATGTAGAGGATCAACGACTCATTGGTGCTTTCTCCTAATCCGTCTAGGAACTGCTTGAGCCATGTCAGTTCGTTGGCCATCTTTGTGGCAGTGACATATTCAGCTTCACAAGATGATTGTACGGTGATCGTTTGCTTCTTGCTTACTGATAGAACAGCGGCATTTGCTGCTATGGTGCATCCTCCTGAAATACTCTTACAATCGTCCTTCAATGATGCCCAGCTAGCGTCACTGTAGGACTTGACTTGAAGTCCCGATCCGCGTGAATAGTAGAGTCCGTAATTCTTCGTTTGTTGCAGATATTGCAAGACTCTTTTAGCAATCTTCCAGTGTGTTGGTCCTGGATTGATGTTGAAATGACTCAATCTGAATACTGCATATGCAATATCCGGTCTGGTGTTGTCTGCCAAATACATTAACGAACCTATGAGCCTTCTGTAGGGCTTGTTGAGCATTGCTTTGCTCTCTTCGTCGTTCTTCGGACAGTCTGCGTTGGTCAGTACTGTGCTCGCGACCATCGGAGTGTTGACTACTTTGCATTCAGTCATATGAAAGTCATCAATGATCCTTTGAGTATATCTTGACTGGTGTAAGTACAGTCTGTCGTTCTCAAAGTCTCGATCGATTTCTAATCCTAGGTAGCATCGTGCTTCACCCAGGTCTGATGTCTCAAAGTGTTTGGAGATATCTTGCTTCACTTGTGCAATCAGGTCATCGCTCCTTGATGGGATGAGTGTCTCGTCTACATAGACACCGATTATGATGATCTCTCCATGCACAACCTTTACATAGACATTATAGTCTGCTATCAAAGGTTGGAAGCCTAAGGATCTTAAAGCATGATCCTTCTTCTTATAACATTGTCTGGCGGATTGTTTTAATCCATAGATGCTCTTGTGCATCCTGCAAGTGTAATCAGAAAATGATTCACGTGTAAAACCTGGTGGCTGATCCATATAGAGTTCCTCTTTGAGTTCTCCATGTAGGAATGCAGTCTTCTCGTCCACAATGTGGATCGTCAGGTTGTATGCTACTGCATATGCGATCAATAAGCGTAAGAGGTATGCCTGACATCTGGAGAAAAGGTTTTGGTGTAGTCAATGCCATATTTCTGAGAGAAACCTTTAGCTACCAGCCGTGCTTTGTATCGTGATACCTTGCCATCAACTCCATACTTGTACTTATAGATCCATTTGCATTTAACAGTCTTTCTGCCATTTGGTACTGATTCAAGTGTTTAGACGTTGTTCGTTTCCACGGAGTGTATTTTTGCTTCCATGGCTTCTATCCATTTGTCCTTCTCTGGACTATCAATGGCTTCTTCATAGCTTTGTGGTTCACCTCCGAATCCACAAAATTCTTCCATCGTTGTCAGGTGCAAATCTGACAGGTGCTTTGCGATCTCTTGCTGATCTGCGTAGAGATTGCTTAGGTACTGTTGTCACTTTGCCTTTGTCTTTGCGGCTAGGTGTGGAACCATTGTGGGTTCTCGGTGTTCTAGCTGCAGGTAGGTCCGCAGCCCCTTCGTCGTCTGAGTCGTCACTCAACTCAGGTGGTAAGTGAACATCTTGATTCAAGTGTTCATCGGTTGCTCCCTTTGTCGATGTGGGTAGATCATAGTATGTCTTGCTTAGAATCTCGTAACCAACAGGGTCTCCATCGGCCATCGTTCTAGCTTCATCAAACTTGACATCTTTGACAGTCTTGATTTGCTTGGTCTCTGGCATGTACAGCCTGTAGTATGATGAGTGTACATCATAGCCAACAAGGAATCCTTGTTCGACTTTATCGTCCAACTTCTTTTGCTTCTTGTCTGGTATGTGTGCATATGCTACACATCCGAATATGCGAACATGATCTAGACTCGACTTGTTCTTCCACCATACTTCGTATGGCGTGGTGTTTGGAATGCCAGATTTACCAATTCGATTCTACAAGTAGTTGGCTGTAGCTACTGCTTTAGCCCATAACCATTTCGATGTTGTTGAGTAAACTGTCATAGATCTTGCTGCTTCCAAGAGTGTGCGGTTCCTTCTCTCAGCCACACCATTGTGTTGTGGTGTGTAAGCTGCGGTCTTCAAGTGTAAGATTCTGCGCTCGCTGCAGAAACCGGCGAATCGGTTGGAGATGTATTCTCCGCCTCTGTTGGTTCTTACCTGCTTGCCTTCTTCTCGGTCCATTTCTCGGCCCAGTTCACAAACTCTGTAAACTTATCAAGTGCCTCAGATTTGTTTTGAATGAAGTATACGGCAGCAAACTTGCTAAAGTCGTCAATGAACGTGATACTAAGTCGAAAGGTCCGCAGATGTCAGAATGTATCATCTCCAAGAGTTCTGTTGTCTTGAATGAGTCTCTTGTGAAGGGTGTTCTTGACATCTTGCCTTTGTTACATGCTTCACATGACTTCAGACTGTTTGCATCTTTGATGCTTGCGCCGGTAAATACTCCGTTTTGACTGGCCTTGTATAGAGCCATCGTATTTGTATGACATAGCCTTCTGTGCCATGAGATATCAGTGGACTCGTGAATCTGGTGTGCTTGTTTAGTTGGAACTAATATTTTCAAATGGTATAGATTGCCTCTGCGCTTTCCATGTGTGATGATGTGAGTCTAGCATTGATTTATAATCATTCAATTAACGAGCCTATGTGTGGAAAAACTTAATGACAGCTGAATACACATGAACAATGAACAAGCATAAAGACATTCAAGTTTATACACAAGGGGCAAGATGTGCAAATAGCATCTGTATTCTCAAATGATCTTTGTGAGCGCTGCTTGGCATACAAGACAGCGCGTTGATGCAGGAGCATCTCTGTCTCTTACAAATTCTAACTCATCAACTGCTCTCGCTTACTAGCGGACTCTGACATCAATCAATTGGTCTCGCTTACTAGTGGACGCTTACATGAACCAACTCATCAACCAACTCATGCAATCTACGCATCAACCTACAAAACCTTCTCTCTATCGTAAGTGTTGAGCTTCGGTTTGCTTGAGAGTCGTGGTCTTCGTTCCTTGATTGTAAGTGTTGACCTTCTGTTTGCTTGATGGTGCGGTTGCGATTCGTTGCCTTGAACGTTGAAACTGCTTGCAGGCCGTATGCGAGGCTCCTTTGGTAGCCTTCGGTTCGGTTTGTAATGAACCATATGCTGGGGAGTTGCGGTTGGGGCACATTGCGGTTTCTTTGGTCATCGCTTATGACTGTAACGTTGACCTTTGCGGTGCCTTGCAACTTGTGGTTGCCTTCGTTGAAACTGTTTGCAGTGCGGTTGTGGTTGTTTATGGTTTCTGTCTATGGGCAGTTTCCGTGTTTTTTTGTAGGTTTTGGTTCATAAGCTAGCAATGCTTTGTGGGTAGCAACTTCATGTTTCTTCAGTCTATGAGTACGAGAAGTGTGTCTCTGCATAGGAGGTCTGGTGATCCTGGTTGCAAAGTGATGATGGGTAGTACACTGTCTCTGATCCCTGTGAGCATGTAAGCTGCCATCATCCTCATCATTGTCATCATCATCATCATTAGACACTGTGTCTCGTGATCTCCACCTAGAGAAGAAAGAGGTACTCAATGGTTGAGAGGTAAAATGCTTAGATGTCCCACATAGATCTTGCCGCAATATGAATATCTCTCGTACCATAAGAGCGACACACCGGGAGTCCTCATAGGCTATGAGAGATCGTAGAGTGTGATATCTCCCTCTGATCTCATAATATACAGGGCATCTAAAGATAAAATGCTCTCAGACTCCACCTCTAAAGAGCTGGCAAATCCGCTCCTCTCTAGGAATACTGTCGAACCTCCCAGTCTCAATAGCTAGCTGGTGCGAAGACACCCTGAGCTCCCACGCAAGCAGCCTGCGTGGCAGGGGATAGGGCGGGGGACCTTGAGTGGCGAGGTGGCATGGGCTAGAGAGAGAGAGAGAGAAAGAAAGAAAGAAAGCTTTATTAATGTCTTTTCCATGCCAAAGGCATATAAGACTAATGAAGTACATGTCAAGTATGTGGTAACCATGGGAGCGTATAAATACGTCCCCAAAACTGCAAAAAGAAAAAACATCTAGTACAAATTAAGACAGATACGTATGCGAGAGTATGTGCGCATAATAGTCCTATGTATCCATGTCAAGCTATAAGGACTATGCTGAAACTGCTGCTGCTGTGCTGGTGCTGTAGAAAGATGTAATGCGAGCCGCAACACTAGAAGGCACTGGAGCCTGATGGCGTCGTCTATGAGTATGAGCACGGGCATGTGTAGTAGTACGTCTCTATGTGGAATCTCTGGTGATCCTGGTGATAACGTGATGGTGGGACGTACACTGTCTCTGATCTCTGTGGGCATGTAGGCGGCTATCATCCTCATCGTCGTCATAATCCTCATCCTCATGCACTAAATCATATGATCTCCGCCTAGTGAAGAAGGAAGTAATCAATGGCTGTGAGGGAAAATGCTGGGATGTCTCGGATAGATCTCTCCGTAATATGAACATCTCGCGTACCATCAGAGCGACACATCGTGGGTCCTCATGGGCTATGAGAGAGCGTAGAGTGGTAGGTATGTCTCGGAATAAGCAATGATATCGCCCTCTGATCTCATAGTATACAGGGCATCTAAAGATAAAATGCTCCTCATAGAGCATAACTGGCAAATCTGCTCCTCTCCAGGAATACCATAAAATCTCCCAGTCTCAATAGCTAGCTGATGAGACGACACCCTGAGTTGTCCCAAAGAGAATCTGAGGCAATGTGATAGACCCGAGCCCAAGTAGCGTGGCATGACCGGGGTTCCTGATGCATCCAGCTCCAAAAAGTGAGTCCGGTAGAAAATTGGCTTAACCCCTAACTGGTTATGCCAAGTCCGCTCTAGATATGCGCGATAGAGGAATCGTCTGATATACTCATGGTGCCCGAGGGAAGTGCTGTGATGGAGATACCAAATGACTCTAGTAAGAGGTGCGATGCCTGAGAGAACCATGATAATCTGTAGCTCTGACCATGAAGACTCTGTGAGGAGGACAGTGCAATCTGTATGTATCGTCTCTCTATATCTGGTAATGCCTGGACCCTCTGTATGTAGGTAATGAGTTGAAGAGCTGCCTCGATCTGTATAGGTGGAACCGCAAACTCGGCCAGGAGAATCTCATGTGGTACAGAAGGCTTCGCTCGGATCAGCCGAGCTAGCATGGTGGTCTGTAATCTTGAAAGACTAGCCCAGTGTGAAGATGGGAGACCTGTACACCATGCCTCTGCCGCATAAAGAGCTGTCGGGGTAACAATGGTATCAAAGAGCCGACACTTGCTTCGAGCATCATGAATGGACTTCCGGGAAACAAAATCTCTCTAGCTGAACAAGGGAGGCATGTCCCTTACCCAGGTCGGGTTGGTGGCGGCCTGTCTCATGCTAAAAGTAGGACCCGAGAAAAGGATCCCCAAGTATGTGTATGAAGCGACCACCTCTAGAACCTGCCCATCAAGAGTAAGCTCCTGTCGCTGCATGAATGCTCGAGAAGTGTTGAAGACCATAACCTTGGACTTCCCAATGTTCACCCCTAGGCCCCATCTGGTGCAGAATTCCTGTAGGCAATCTAACTGTCGCTGTAGACCCTCTCTGGTAGGTGAGACCCAGTACCACATCATCGGCATAAAGGAGGATAGCAATCAAGATGTCCCCAATCCTGCAACCAGCGCCACCGCACTGTGTAATGACTCTCACCAACTGGTGAGAGGGGAGCAACCTTGTTTTACCCCAATAGTGCTCCAAATGTGATCGGATAAGCCACTGCTATGCCGGAAACATCCTAGGACACGCTCATAAAGTGCCATCACAGCAAGATGATGTCGGTGGAGAAGCCGAGGTCTCGGAGTCTCTGGATGAGTAGCGAGCGAGGAACAGAATCAAAGGCTTGCCTGAAGTCCAATACCCTCAGCAAAAGATGAAGACTCTGGTGGAAAGTAACATGCTGCAATAAAAACATCTCTATCCAAACCGATATCATGACCCACGATGCGAGTCCAAATATAGCGAGCCTGCTCGTCATGTCCGATGAAGTCCATACTCGAGTGGAGAGACTCTCTGTACAAGCAGGCGACCCCACCTAAACCTCGACCACTGGCAGACCTAGTTTCTCGTCGGAATACTGAGTCCCATCTGTATCCAGGAAAAGAAGGAAGTCCTCAGCTCCGGGCTCTCGTGTGTCTCCATGAAGAATAATATATCTCTGCTTGTAATAAAATTAACAAGGTCTCCAGTAGAAGAAGAGGAATGTATGCCCGCACAGTTCACACTCCAATTCGAAGGTGGTGTGGATGGGGCCCTGGGGTGCTCCCAACCCCGGGCACCCCAAATCCCTAACTATGGGAACCATCATGAGCGCTATCCAAACGGCGCACCCGTCCCATCTATGTATATAATACGTATGCCTGACTCCCTAGCCTCCTGAAAGGCCTTACGCCTCTCCTCTACCTGGATAGAGGTGAGATCATCATCCATGTATATAGTGGTACCCCGTAGTTTGGGTTCTACATCGTAAGGCCTCTCTACGGCTGGCTAGGGATTGTGAAGCGGATGATCAATGTAGCTGCATCTCTGGTGGTCCTCCTGCGGTGTCTAACCCATCTGTCCCATGTCCAAGGGTGGTCTCGAGAAATCTCGTAGCTTCGGCCATGGCATCCTGCGTATCTGGTATCCCGCGAACTCTGATATTATGAGCTTTTGTTCCCGTGACCGTTCTTCCGAGATGGTGGCTGAGATGACTGAAGAAATGGGGGGCACTAGGCTTGGTGCCCTTTTTCAATACTGCTGCCCATGAAAAGGTTTCTTCTTTGTGCTGTTCAAGTCTTATTTTCGAGCTCCCGTATCATGGTGGTAGTAGATTCTGAGGGCAGCAATCTGTTTAGTACTAATCACTTGTTCCAATGTGGCAACTTTTGGACTCCAACACGTTCTTTTCTTTGAGTAGGGAGACCAATATACCTTTAGCTGTGAGAGCTCTTTTTTCAGAAGCTGGAAATCGGCTTTCAGTCAACTTCCCATGAGGAGAAAAGCTCGGTGGACTTGAGGGAGTGTATGGATCGGAGGAGCTATAGCTGGTTGGGAGGATGGGAATAGGAAGGAGGGGCCGTTAGGAATGCCTGATCGATCGGATTCGAATTCAACAAAGGGAGGGGAGGGCCTTGGAGGTAGTCATCGAGGGGGTGGGATGAGGCAGGTAGCTGAGATGGCAGCTGAGGTGGCATCAACATCATAAGCAGCTGATGTGCCAGCAGCATCAGAGGCAGCTGCGGTGGCAACAACTAAAATGGCAGCATCTGAGGTGGTTTCTGTGGTAGCAGTAGCGAGGGGGGGCAGGTCAGCAGCATCAGCAGCTGAGCAAGTAGCTGAGGTAGCGCTAGCAAGGGAGGGGGTAGGTCAACACTCTCAGCAAGGGCTGAGGAAGCAGTATCCACAAGGGCACCAGCGAAGG